>NIGD01000004.1:4837602-4857540 GCA_003055185.1 Escovopsis sp. TC | reverse complement strand
CCGGTGCAGGTGACGGGGCGGAGGGCGTGGAGGCGGGAAGGGGCGGGGGGGGGCGGGCGGAGGGGGGGAGGAGGGGGAAGCCGAATGGAGCCCCGAGACAAGACAGACATGCTGATGAACTTTGTGTACACAGAGCCAACGTGTGAGACGCTCACAATGACCTGTCGAGAAATATCGCATGGTCGAAGCCCAAGGGTCCTTTCCCATCTCCCCGGGGAGCCCGGGCAAGGGGGGAGTGGGGACTGCTGGGTAGAGTTCGGAAGATTCCTTTGCTTCTGTCTTGTTCCCAGGCCAGTGAGCCTTCGGTGACCCCGTCGAAGGACAAGCCCCGGGGGTGATGAGGAAGTTCATGACAGTCGATTGGCTGTCTACTGCCAACATCGTGAATGCGGAGCCAAGGGGTTGGTTCGAGCCTCCACTCCAAACCCCCCTTCGCGGCTCCAAGCAAGAGACATGACGGCCTCCTCGATGCACCAGGGATTCCCGTAAAAGTGGAGTCCGGGAAGGGGGATCAACGGGTTTGTCCTGTCACCGACATGTGGATGCCTCGTGCACAAGGCATCTTGAAACATTCAGAAGTAACACTGAGAGGGAAAGCGAACGCACATGGTGAACGCACATGGTGGCGGGCAGGCGTGGCCAATTTTTCTCTGCAACCGGCTTGGCATCAGGCCTGATGAGTGCGGCCGCACTCCCACAAGACCAACATGATGCTGCCGAAGGCGTTTGAAGAGCGAAGCAGCCTCCCGACGCAATCCCACAGCGACCCAATCCTCCATGCCCAAGGACATGCATTCCTGTTCATGCGACGGACATGGCCGCAGGATTCCCCTGACGCGAACGACCCCTATTTTTTTTTTTGGCCTCTTGCGGGCTGCGGCGCTGGCGGCAGGTCTTGCTTCTCTTGGTGCTGATGCTCCGGATCGAGCTTTGGGAGCTATCACAATCATTGAGCCCTGTCAGGGCACGGACGACAGGGGAGGAAAGTCGAAGGCATCGCAGTGCCAGAGTCACAAATCCCAAGACCTCAGCTCGCGGTGTTCGTGGGGTGATTGGCCGCCATGCACGCTCGGAACACAGTATCCGGGATCCTCAAGCGTTTGCTTGGGGGGCACTTTTCCCACGCGCTGAAGGTCATCACCTCAATGAGAAACTCCTTCGCAGCTTCTCGCAGCAAATGAGGCTGAACGTCCGGAGTCGCAGGTGGAGGCAGTCTGGAGGAGTAGCCAATGCTGTCAGCCAGCAAAGGGTCTCACCTCCTGATGCTGCAGGTCTTGGATGGCTCCGTGGAGATGACCACTCACAAAGGGCCAAGATGGATAGAGGTCAGGAATGCAAGAAGGCTTTCATGACTCAGCTCAAGTCTGCGGGCTGCAAAAACACGCGGGCAAGGGTGCGAGCCTCTCGGTGGCTGATGTGGCTCGAGCTTGAGGGATTCAGGGTCGTCCTGAACACCCCTGTACTCGGAGGGAAGAACAAGAGCGCGATCAGAGCGATTTGAAGTGGCCGTGAAGAGCCATCGCGGCGGAGAGATGTCCTGAGGGGGAGGCGGGACGGCATCATCAGAAAGGCCAAGGCTTCGAGACCTTGACTTGACTGGGCCGAGTCCACTGCTCGAAGAAGTCGGCGGGGGAGAACTTTGGGCCGGTCTTGTTTGAGACACAGGTGACCTTTTGGGTCAGGCTTGTCCCACCCAGGCTTTGTTGCCGATCGAGGAGACCAGCCGATCGGAGACACAAGACACTAGCTTGATCCCGGATTCCCGCACAGTGCCGTATCCTCAGGAGTCCGCGGTGAGCAGATCGGCTTTGTTGTCGAGACTTTGATTCCAAGATGATTCACATCGCAGGTGAGGTAGGTATGTACGAGTACGGAATACAGAGTAGCCTGTAGGTACTCGCACCTGGCACAGAAGGCCAGGCTGATCCGTGCCGGGAGCAGCCCGTCGCCATCGTACTCGACTTGGTGTGTGAGGAAATGCTAATGCACTTTGCCACGAGGCGGCCACCCGTCGGGACGGCAAGCGGCGGGAGAGTGGTGAATGGGGCACGCGGGAGGTCGAGCCAAGATTCCACCTTTCGCTGGGCGGCGTACTCGTACCTCGGGGCCGGTCTGTTTTCGGCATTTTCGAGACCCAACACATCTCGGATCCTTGTGCTTCCAACGTCCGGAGAGAGATTTGCGACGGAGCAAACGAACGTCGTTCTCGAGACTGGCGGATGGAGCCTGGGCCGAAACCCTTGGCGATGGTAGTGGATACTGGAGGGAATCGCTGGGCCGAAGTCTCTGCGAACGCCTGTCAGTACATGTATTAGTACGAGTATGTACTCCGTACGAGGACGGATAGTTTTACTTGCTCTCTCGCCATCGCAACCTCCACATCAAAGTTGTCGAGCGATCCTCACCTCCCCATGGTGGCTTGTTGACAGGATCGGGCCAGGTTTCTTCGGATAGGGAAATGAAGATGGGGTCTGCCGTGAGGGCATTCCCAATCCCGGGATTTCCTCGGGCGGGACAGCCGAGCAGCACCTGCCTCAACTCTGGATTGATGGAGGGAGAATGCACCTGCCTCTTCTCGACTCCTGATCGACCAGGAGCGGGAGCAGGAGCATCCCGAGCTCGTTCCCGTACCTGCCTTGTGTGCATGCGAATGTTGAGCGAGAAATCGGAGTCGGCCGCCGCACGTCGGTCGTGGCTTCCGCGGTGCCGACTCTGCAGGATGTGAGATGCCGAGTGCGCCTTCCGCGGACAAGCCTCGCCGCCCACTGCGACTGCCTCAACCTTGGACGAGAACCACACAAACAGGAGGCCCCCTTCTCAAGTCGATCCTGGTTGCGGAAGGAACGACCGCGGCACGGGCGAGAGTCTCCATGTTCAAGTGCTGGCTTCATGTGAAGAGACTGCACGACTCTGGACGACGCTGAATCATCCAAGGTACTCCTTACATGCAGGAGTCAACATTCCTCATCATGATCACCTTCAAGTCTAGGGTAGCAGCGTGTGATCGCAGCTGCATGTGCACTTGATGATTGTGGACTGCACGCACGAGCCAGACGGCTCACCACGCACTGGACCTCGACTCTGTGCTTTCCGGGCAACTTCTAGATTGAGCGCATGTACGGAGCCATTTGGCTACAGATATTGCTTCAGAGGCGTCCTTGAGATCGGAATCAATTGTGGTAGGTAGTATTTCACGAGCCATCCCAATCAGCCCCTGCTGCATGACTTTGTGGGTGAGAGCAGAAATGGCCGTGGCTGCCGATCCTTCATCTCTTCGACCAGGAGGTCCAGCCCTGTTTCTCCATTTCACCCTTTTGGCGTTCCCTGCTGTGCGCTCTGCCGCTTCTGCTCCGTTTGCACTCTTGATCCCCGTTCTCTTGTCCTGCTGCTTCTCATATTGCCGTCTCCTTGCTTTTGACAGGTGGCCGCCACAGTGCCTGATGTTTCCCTACACGGTGGTAGTTGATTTGTTTACTTCCCCTGAATCCCGGTTCTACGGAGTACACTCTCCACACATGCATCCATCCCGATCACCTCTAGTCTTTCTCTTCCGCAAAGGCACCAGGCAGTAAATGTGGCGGATATCCACCACCAATGAATGCGTGCCTCGAAATGATGGCTCACTTATCAGGTGCTCCTCTCGCTGGGGAGAAAAAAAAAGAATTCCAGAAAGGCCCTTCCCAAATCAAGCCTCGTTTGTGTGACTCGTCTTCGGGTAACAGAGGCACCTAATGAGCTGTAATTGAAGCACAGGGGACCACGGAGGATTCGAGGGGCCCCGAGCTCGGCTCCTAAGCCACCTCCCTCTCCTTATGCTGCTCCTCTTCTGATCTCCGCCACACGCTCTGCAGATGGAGGCCGGCCGCTGTCAGATCCGCGCGCGCCACATGCTGTTTGTTCGAAGCTTGCAGTCGTACGAGTACAGAGAACGGGTTCGAGCACGAGTACTAGGTACGGAGAGGTAGTACTCGCACTGCTCCGCGAGGTATTGCAAGGTATCATCGCGCGAAGGATTACGCAAGGCGGGACTAAGGGGAGACTCAGGATGTGAGGCTCAAGCACCCGGTCGTAATTTGAAAGGCGACAGCTTTGGACGTCCGTGCCTCTCCTGGAAAAGAGGGACATCGCCCCCCACCCCCCTTCTTGATCACGGCGGCGTTTTTGAGTGCGGGCTTGCAGCTCAGTGCTCCGTGGCGATCGCCTCGACCGATTTCTCTTCGGCACTGTCGCTTCTGACTCATCCAACATTCTTCTTCCCCTCCCGCGTTTCCTCTCCTGCCGAGCTCTCGGTCGCTGGCCACGCCTTCGAATGCTCTTCCTTTTCTTGTACATTCTTGACCCTCAATCTTGCTACCTGTAGGGCGACATCGGGAGAAAAACAAAGGACACTCTTCCTCTGATGCGCGCGTTGATGGAGGGCCCGCAGAAGATAGACGAGCTGGACTTCGTAGCTGCGGCGGTCGGGCCTCCTCCGCGATGCCCCTGGCGACGGGTTGAACAAAGGCGGGACGGCAAGATGCCGGGAGAAGGAAATGATCTGCTTGACCAGGAACAATGAGCGTGTAAAGTACGAGCACGGGGGAGGCCTTCGCACGGGCACTCCTCAAACTCGTACGAAGTAGTACATATAGTCGTGTCCAGTACTCGTACTCGTACTCGTGCTCCCGGGACTACTTCGTCAGGAGGGACGAGACGGGACTCTGTGCGTCGGACCTTATTACGGATAGAGAGCGGACAGCACCCGCAACCGCACCCTCCATCTCCAGGCATGACCCATGCGACGGGCGCGATGCGAGAAGTCGCGTCGCGGAAGGGTGGGCTGCGGAGCACGACGTCGCTCTGCCAGTGCTCGTACTCGTACAGAGTACTTGTGCTCGTCCTCGTGCTCGTACTCGTAGCTGTACGAGTACGTGTACACGTGTTAAAAGAGGAGCGAGCGGAAGATGGATGGAGCAGTACTGCCGGCACTTTGCTGAGAATGGAGATCCTCCGAGCGGGTGTGCCTCCCGATGCTTGTTGCGTATAGAGCCGGTCGTTGTCGGAGCTGGGTTTCGAGTGCGAGGGGAGAGGGGAGAGGGGAGAGGGGAGAGGTAGCACGCAGTCCGGAATAGGTGTCCGCGTCCGCGTCGTGTGGAGGTGATTGGCAGCTGATACGGATCACGAGCAGAATACTGCGTCGAGACCTCCTGGCATTTCGGGTCCCTGGGGGAATCGTGGAGACGAAAAAGTGGAGGGGACGGGGTGGTGGATCTGGCAGGCCGTTGAAGGAGGGACGAAGCACCAAACACCGTGTACATGGATCTCGCGATGGACGCCGCCGACGTGGGAGTTTGACAATCTCGCACGTTGCTGGTGCTCTTTCACTCGTACTGGTAAGCATCATTCGGCCTATATCGGATAGATCATGAACGAAGATCAGGAAAGCGGGCTGTCATGATGGCGTGAGAGGCCGTCCAATTCTCCCTCCATCGTCAGCATGAGGTGCGAGGAACGCCGTCCCCCAAGATCCCTCCATTCATTGCATCAAGGGAATCACAAAGGACCCCTGGATCTTCTTCCAACAATGGAATAGATGCAACCGGGCTTGATCCATATTTGATCCATTCGTCCATCCATGATCCATGATCATTCATTGACGGGGCTCCACAGCCGCCCGTTTGCACTAAATTAGTACCCGGTGCGGCTACTACTTTCAGGTACTCGCGCAACTGCCAGCCGCTCCCCTCCAACGCAGGTACAGAATGGTCGGCCTCGGGCTCCATCTGATGGTAGATGCCTCCAGCTCTCCACTTGTCCAACTCCTCTCCTTCGGAATATTTTCCTGGCGGTCCCTGATGCATTGAGGCATGGATTGATCCTCGAGGCCGGCACCTGCGATCCCAACAGCGCCAGGACCAGGACCCTTGGGCCTGGGATCTGCCCACGTCCTCTTCCCGGGGGGTTGAAAGCTACTGTACTCGTAGAGGGCACCTCAACGTGCAGTGGATGGAGGACGAAGAGTGACCTCCAGCTGTCAGAGAGGGCCAGGTGCCAGGGGTCGTGGGCCGCCAAGCTGGAGCTGTTGCGCACCCGTCGATATCGAGCCTTTGGATGCTCGAACGGAGCTCTGGACTCGGACGTTGCGCCTGCACATGCCGGACAGCTCCCATCCATCCATGGATGCGCCTGGATGGGACCTCGGAGACCCCTTCACCCCTCGATCGTGCAACGCGTCTCAGACTCGGGACCAATCACCAGTACTCTTTCCGAGGTCTCGGGAGCGTGCGTGTGGAGGACTGACGACGAAAAGTGAAGAGAGGAGAAGACATCCGCGGATCCATGGATGGAGGCGGTTGGACCCAAGGTGAGTGCCGTCATGGCGCCTTCACGTCGTCGGGCGGCCACAGCCGTGACGGACACCTGCAGCCAACGCCTCATCACGCATCCATTGGAGCCAGCATCGAGTGCCGCAGAGGAGGACAACGGGGACAATCCCATCAATGGCTGCAGTACCCGTACCATGCAGTCCTGGCCGTACTCGGACCGCGATGTGTACTCGTAGGGCCGCCGGCGCCGGCCTGGTGTCTCTCACTGATCCGCATGATGCCGGGAGGGGTGCTGCTCCTCGTGGTTTGCGGGTGGACCGGCTCACAAACAAAAGAAAGGCCCAACAGTCCAGGCGACTCCAAGGCCATCCCTTGGTTCGTGCCTCGCCTCTCCTCTCGCGCAGCTCCCACCCGGATCGCCCAGACCCTTTGATGAAGCCCGTTTGCACGCAAGATGGAGGGCCAGGAATGAAATGGAGATGGATGCGAGTTCTTACCTGAAGTACTCCGTATAGTAGTAGGAACCAACTATTACTAGTAGTACTCAGTAGGTAGCGGTACCTCACGGAGTACGGAGCACAAAGCACACGCATCGTACTCAGTACATGCAGGGATCCAGAGCAGGCCTGGCCCTCCTGGAGGTTCTGAGTACATGGCACGAGTTAGTACGAGTACGAGTGCGAGCACGACCACGACCACAAGCCCCACGACGAAATGGCCAGCGCCGCCTCCCGCTCTCGCCGCCTCGAGCTCACGTCAATTCCACTCCACCACGGCTCGACCGCCTGGGTTGGGCGATCTCCTGGACGTTCTCCTGGGCGTTCTCCTGGGCGTTCTCCTGGGCGTTCTCCTGGACGTTCTCCGTGTACTCGTCTGGTACCTTCGGGCTCTCTCAGCAGAGACATTGAACGCATTGATCGTACCGGAAAACAACTTGAAGCTGGTGGTGGCCCAGTCGAAAAGAGACTCGGAGTACCTAGTACCTAGTACCTGTACTGCTACTTGTACTTGTACGGAGGATCGATTGCACTCCCCCCCTTCCCCCTTCTTCCTTCCCCAAAGACTCGAGCCAAGAAGAAGAGAAAGCTCCGAGGAAGTCTCGCCCCTCTCCCATCGCTGGGGTGCCGCACCCACAAGGCAGGTACCGACCCGCTCTTGCCTCTTTTCCCCCCTTCCCCATCTCTTTGCAACGGCATTGCGGGCCAACAGCAGCAGCAGCGGCCCCAGAAGCACCGGTAGTACCGCTGCCAGCCTCCGGGGTCTCCCTCCTACTAACCCATCTCACTCTCACTCTCACTCTCACTCTCACTCTCACTCTCACTCTCACTCTCGCTCGTACGAGTACGAGTACGAGTACCTGCCGCGGGACCTCCTTCCTCCCCATCCCCTCGCTCTTTCCCTCCCCGGCCAGCTGCCAGGTGCTTCCCAACTTCAAAGCGGACGCTAACGCATTCACGCATGGGTGTTCCTTCCTCGTCGACCTCCACTACTACGTAGTACTACTACTCCGTACCAGCAGGTACTACGGGGGCACGGGGTACTAACCTCTTTCTCTCGTTTTCTCTTTCTGCCTTGCTCTCTTTGTCCCTGTACTCCGTATGTACTCCGTACTTCCTGTCTCTCCCGCCTCTCCTGCTCTTCTCCCTCCACCTCTTTGCCCTTCTCCTTGTTCTTTTTCAACTTCCACTCTGGCCTCGCTTTGATTCTTTCTTCTTCCCTTTCTCCCTTTCTTCCCTTGACCTTCCTCTCGCCCATGTCCTCCAGCTCTTTGTTGGCTCTTACACTCAGCCTCTCGGTGCCTCATCGCCGCCTTGCTGACCTGGAAATTGATAGCGGCTGCTCCGTACAAAGAGCTTGAGCTGTCACCCTGTCCCTGCCTGTCGTCTCTCTCACATAAGCGCCCTCCCATAAATACTAAGCGCCGGCAGTCATTGTCAACATCGACAGCGGCTTTCATCGTCACAACCGTCACAATACGAGGGATCGGCAGCCGCCTGAGAGCCGAGACTCATCTTCACGGGCATGACACAATCGAGGATCGGGAAACCCGTCATAAATACTTGACCGCCTTCCCCCCCCCGTGCCATCCATCGTCTGCCACCAGATAGCTCGATCGTCCTGCCTGCATTGCGTCTCGGTACCTGGCGAGAGACTCGGTGGCAACGTCGCCTTGCGTTGGCATTGCCCATTCCACTGGGCCCGGCTCATCATGACAGACACCGATCCCGTCACCAATGGAAGCGTGGTGGCCTTCGAAGGCCATCCAGACATTGTTTCCACTCAGCTGCGCCTTCTGCCCACATCCCCTCAGATCCTCATCCTCCCTGCCGTCCAGTGTTACATGTCAAGCGATGCCGATCAGTCCTTTGACATCCGGACATACATGAGAAAGGTCCACGATGCCCTCAACGTACGCAATGACGCCGCGACAAGATTCCTACAGGACTCCAAGTCCTCGAGCAAGCGATTAGTCTTCATGAATGGAGGCATCCCGAGTGCGCAGGCACTGTGCATCAAGGCCATCATGAAGCACGAGACCGGTGGCGACAAAGATGAGGCGGAGGTCCTCTTCCAACAGCTGGTCAAGGACGGACTCCACGGGCTCGAAAACTACAAAAAAGGGCCCGCGGCTATCAAGTTCAGCGTGTTCGACGATGACGAGGAGCTGGACGACGAGCTCGAGGACCCCATCACCAGGGCAATGAGGGCTGCAGATGCCCTCGACCGTGAGACTGCCAACCTGCAGCCGATCGACATGCTCGACCTGGCGCACACGACCCGACCTCGAAGCTTGAGCCTGCCCCTGTACGGCTATTCGGACGGTTTCGGGGACGCGGCCCCTTTCTTCCTCTTCGGCGCTCAACTCGAGGACGAGGGAGAGGCCGAGGCCGAGGTCGGTTGTGACCCCACAGCCTGCGAGACTCCGGCCTTCTCCTTGATCGATTACAACCAGCCCTCCCGAACGACTCGTCGGGACTCCAGCGAATTGCCGCCTACCTCGCCTAGCTGTATCGGTGAATCGTATGGTGCTCTTGGGTTGCGTCGTCGTCGGGATACGGACGTGATGTCGCCTGCGTCTGCTTCCGAGCTGAGGAAACTCGTCTTTGGTGAGGCAGCGGGACTGGACTCGGCCTTGTCCATGACAATCCCGAAGAATCCTCTCGCACGACTTACCGCTTCAGATAAGATGAGCCCCATCAGTCCCAGATGGAAGGACCTCCACGTCCTGGCCGCCGAAGGAATGCTAGACTCGCCGGTCACCCGACGACGGCCTCACTCATTCATAGTCATGACCGAGATCAAGAATCCTGCGGCAAGACGGTTGAGCCACTTCGACAACCCTCGCGCCATCCAGAGCCGGCCGAAGCGCCCGACAATCAAGCTTGACACAAAAGTTTTTGAGGCCAAGAGGCGAGGGAGTAGGACGCCTGTCAGGTCCTACGTCGATCGCGGGACAGATGCAGTCGTGGCGGTCCCTGACGAGACGCAGCTTCGCCCGGTGCTCCCCGGCCTTGAGGATCTCACGGTCTATTTCAAAGATGAGGCTCCCGACGCGCTGCTATCTTCTCTCATTGAACCTCTCAAAGTCGCTTGCTTCCCGGTTACTCCTCCTTCAACTGCTTCACTCGCGGACGAAGAGTCTCTTTCGCCAACAAGCACGCTGAACCCGCAAACACCACACCGGGACTCCGATAACGTTTCCAAGGCTACTACAATTGTCGAAAGTGGATTGGATGACGAGTGCGAGGGCTTCGTATTCCGCAAGCCGATTTGGCAGCCGCCCGTGAAGGATCAAATTGTTCCCCAGGTCAACGTGATCAGGCCCCCTACTCCAGCTCAGACCCCTCCGCCTTTCTCTACCAAGGTGGATAAGTTTCACGAATTCGACGTCTCCTGCGGACAGACAGCGGTCACCATGCAGAACTCACTCCGCTCCATTCTGAACATTTACTTTCCCCCGGAAGCCGAAGGATATCACCAGTTTCAGTTTTCTCTGCTGCCGGAGTTTGACGGCCTGTGGAAGCCGGTCTTCAGAGACTCGGGCCCCGAGACGTCGAAGAGGGACAACGGCAGACAACTCAATCAGATACTGGCCATTGGAACCCAGCAAGGCGTGAAGAAGGAGTACTCATCTGGAATCATCAAACAACTCGAGAAGTACGGGACCAAATCTAGCGATGAGCAGGGTCGCAGCGGCAGACTAGACTTTAGGTGGGTGTTGACCTCTTCTTGGAATCCAATCTGCGCGCCATCTGTGGAATTTTGTACTGACGAATGCTCTCTTAGGTATCTTCTCGCCAACGCGATGCAATCCTTCACGGCGCAGCCCCTGGCGAGCCAGGCCTCGGACAACCCGTTTACAAACTCCTACCTCCTGGCAACGCTGATCATTCCCCATATGGAGACATATCTTGCGTTGCATACGGAGATTCAATACCTGATTCTTGAATACCCACCTGAGCATTTGCCGACAATCCTGGCTTTGCAGAAACTCGTCGGGGTCGAGCTCATCAAGGTTGCTCAGATCGTCGACGCCGCGAACAAGGACCGCCTGCCTTTCACGCAGATTGGAGGTCCTACCGTTGGCAGCAAGTCCGAGAACAAGGCACCTGCGCTATCTCCCAGATCTTCTTCCTCCGATATCACAGTGTCGAAAGCGAACTTCCTCCTCATGTCCACTGCTACGGATGCCGATGTGGCCAAGTTCATCTCGACGGTGTGGGACATTAAGGCCGAGGCGTCTGACATCGAGAACTCGGAGCGGTACTTACAAGACAAGTCATCAGGCAAGAAGAAGCCGCGGCCGCCACCCCTGGCTGGCTCACTGATCCAGTTCTCTCGTTCATCAACGTCCTCGCAAGGCGGACTATCCCCCTCGTCGTGTACTCCCTCGGACTCTACGCCAACCGCATCGGGGCCCTCCAGGCGATCGTCCTGGATGGACAAGGCGAGGATACAGAAGGGTGATGGCAGCTCGAAGCCCGGCCGACTTTTCTCGCGCAAGCGGCTGCTGAGCCGCAGCTTTGCGAACACGAGCACGTACGATCCGAGTGAGGATAGCGACCTCGAGCTCGAGGAGCGAAGACTCATGCCCATGTTCTTGCAAAAGCCGGCGGAGCGCAAGGGCAACACCAGGAAAGCTCTGAAATTCCTCGGACTGGCGTAATGATTTCTCCAATGTGGGCAAATGGCCTACATCTCATTTTTTTTGTTTTTTGCCTTGTCTTATTCTTTTGTTGCTCTTGCATTCCAGAAATGCATTTTCTTTCTATGTTTCCCATCATGATTTACGAACACCGGCACCGCGCCGATCTCCTTGTCATTTGCAATAGCATTCTGCTCTGTTTTTCTATTTGCCCCTTTTCCCCTTTACTGCGCCTGATCGAAGCAAGACCTCCTGTCGTTCCACGCAATGGATGAGAAGCGACACGGTCTGATCGCAAGGGAGCAATCTTCTGAGCTGATAACAGTGTGATTTTCTTTTTCGTTCCATTTGTTTCTCATCGGCATCCGGCGAATATGGTTACCAAAACGAGGGGAAGGTCTTTTATTTTTTCTTCTCTGTTCTGTTCTCTTCTATCTTGTTTTACTATTCCTGAGTCGCATAGAGGACCGGGAGGTCAGGTGGGCGTAGCATGGCCGCGACGCAGAATCGTGAGAGATATTTGCCTTGACGGAGTGAAATTGGAAGTGTACGTTGAAGTCAGAGGGATTGGAGTAGTCTAGTATGTGGTAAGTAGTACTAGTAGTGGTGATGGTGGCACCACTGCTCGAACCTGGGTTCTAACAGTTCGAGCGAACGAAATTTCAGGGGCTCGCTTCGAAATGAAAGTCTGCAAAGTCTGCGTCTGCGTCTCTCTGTGTCTGTGTGTGTCTGTGTGTGGGAAGAGTGGGGGGAAGAGACCCCTTGGTGCTTGTTGTTGTCCCGCGTAGGAGCGGACATGTGGTGGACTGAAAATGAGGAAAAGGTGAAGCGATGGCGGAGTGGACTTATGGTGGACTGATCCCAATCCGCGGAGGGTCTGTCCGATCACCGGGCTTGTACCTACTCTCCCTCAGATAGGGAGAAAAGGCGAAGGCTCGTGACCAAGGCGTGAGGAAGAATACATCACCATAAGTAGTAGTATTCAGTGAGAATTTGTGAGGACCACTATTATAGGCAGATGTGAAAGGTTGATGGGAGAGGGGGGCGGAGGGATAAATGGATCTTGGCGGGAGGAAAGGGGGGGTCGTGGCAGTCTTTCAAGATTGCCTTGAGGACGGTCTTCGATGATACCCTTTCTGGGACAGGCTTCGATGACTTCCTTTGAGGATGGTGGCGGACGACGGGGCTGGACGAGAGCGTCGATAGATGGCCGTTCAGAGGATAGAGGAGAGAACTGAAGAGAGCCTTGAGGACAGACTTGGAGAGAGCCTTCGTGCAACGCCTCTACGTTGAGGAGAGCCTTCGAGGACAGCCTTGATTCGGGGACAGCAATCATGTAAAGAGAGCCTTCAAGGACAGTCTTGGTAGGCAGCCTTCGAGAGAGCCCTCGACAACAGCCTCGAGGACAGCCTCCACGGACAGTGTTCGAGGACCTGATTTGACAACAGCCTTGAGAACAGTCTAGTAGAATTTTGACTTTGAAGGAGACCGACCCCTTCAGGGTCAACCTCCAAGGACATCCTTCGGGAATAGCCTTCGAGAACAGCCTCTGAAAGCAGTCATCAACCACAGCCTCTCACGAGAGCATCCCCTAGGCCCTTGGCGGCAGTCTCAAGCCAAGCCTGAGAGAAGAGCCTTCCTGGCGATCTTGGACGCCAGTCTTTGACGACTGAAGCAGGACAGCCCCTTCTATCACAGCTCTTGACAATAACCCATGAGCAGGACAGCCGCGAGGCATACCGACGCAGAGCGCGATAGACATCAACGCAATACACTTCAACTGCGGCTTTGAAATACTCCAACCGTCGTGCGCAACAGCTCTGCGCCATACCCAGCCTGAAGAACAGTCCGCGCAACAGCCGCATTCCCGAGAAACAATGGATCCCTCGCAGAGACGATCCGCCCATCAGAGTCAGGAGGCAGACCAGGTCGCACGGGAGCGGATCAAGAAAGGGGATCGCACGAGAGAGAGAGAATCCTGGCACGAGAGGGAGAACCATACGAGAGAGAAATGAGTGGTACGAGAGTTGGGAACCCTACAGGAGAGTATCGAGATTCCGATCTACCCAGGCAGAGGCAGAAAGAGCGAGGAAATCACGCACCCACCCACACACACACACAGAAAGGGAAAAGAGACCGAAAGCACCCGCCCTTGCTCTGCTTCCAAAGGGCCACGACGCAAGTCAAGAGGATGCCTGTCCCTTGTCCGGAGTACCTCATTCACGGACTCATACCTGCTCGACAATCGCACGCGCACCCCTCCAGACTCTTCAGCAACGACACTCGCACCCGTCGACACCCTTTGCAACCACTCGCGCCCTTTACGACCGTGCACTCGCAGCCATTCACGCCAACTCACGTCTTTCCCCCTCCCCTTTACCCTCGCAGCCCCCCCCCCTCCGCACCTAGTAAGTCGGCCTTGGTGATTACAAGAGGAGGAGAAAAGGGAAGCAAGAAAGGAAGCAAGGACAAAAGAGGGAGAAAGACAGAAAGGCAGCAAGAAAGAAACAAGAAGAACGAGAGAAGGATTCAAGCAAGAAAGAAAGAGGGAGAAGAAAGGGATGGCGAAAGAGAAATGATTCGAGAGGAAGAGTAAAAGGAGCGAGCAAGGGATGGACATGGGATCCAGCCAGGTTGCGCCTGTGCGGCCCCCTCTGCCGTCATTGTGCGTCGACAAAAGAGAGCCCCTCCAATCGAGTCCCCGCCTCACACGCTCGATGCTGGATCTCCTGTCGCACATGATTGCCCCCCAATGACCCTACCGCGTTGCCTTTCATGTGCGCCCCTCTTCATTCTCCGTTCTTTCTTCCTTTCTTCCCCCCAATGTCTTTCTCCTTTCCTCTTTCACCCACCCATCCTCCCCTTTCCCCTATCCTCTACTTCCCCCTAACCCCTCCTCCGCCCTTCTGCCCCATCCATTCTCGCGGCAACTACCCCCGAAGGAAGCCGAAGTCGGCCAGTCGGCTCTGACACTGGGCTCCAAGCAGGTGAACGGGCGGCTTCATTGTCATTCACTGCTTGCTAACCACGGTGATCCTCTCCTCGGTTCTCCGTATAGACGCAGTGGAAGTTTGACTCGCAAGGGCGCAGATCCAAATGGACAAGGTGTACTCTATGATGAGCGGACAAGGAGACGACAGTCTAGGTAGGTACTACTAGGAAGGAGGCACGTAGCAATCGAACAAGAGGGGGGCGTGCGTGAGGGGCGCGAGAGAAACATGTCATGATGAGCATGAATTCGTCTTCCACATAATAAAACAAGGACATGCGGAACATGGCGGCATTGCTCTAGTCATCCTATCAAAAAAGACTCTGGCCACGGACAAAAGGAAAAAGAAGGAGAGAGACAAAGAGAGAGAGAGAGAGAAAAGAGGGGGGGAAAAGGGAAAATTAGAGAAGTTGATACACGGCTTTAGCAGCAGCTGTTGTTTGACGAAGAGCCTACGCCCTGACCCTGGCCGACATTCACACTGGGTTTCGTGTTGTTGGCGGTCGTGTTGCCCATGCGCTCCTTGATCTGGCGGGCCATGGTCAGGAAAGCCTGCTCGACGTTGCTGGCGTTCTTGGCGGAGGTCTCCAGGAAGGGGATTTTGATGCTGTCGGCGAATTCCTAGGCGAGGGTCAGCGCCTGATTCGGGACCACAGCGTGGCTATCCAAGGGGGATGTAAAGGGGGAATAAGGAGGGGAGGGGCCAAGGGGCAAGAAAAGGAGAGAGACGCAGGAGCTGCCTGTTGGCCGTCTCTGCTCTTGCGTACCTTGGCGACGCTGTACTCCACCACCTTCTTGTCGGACATGTCGCTCTTGTTGCCGACGAGGAGCTTGTTGACGCCCTCAGTGGCGTATCGGTCAATCTCCTGGAGCCACTGCTTGACGTTGTTGAACGAGTCCATGTCGGTGACATCGTAGACGACGCAGATGCCGTGGGCTCCGCGGTAGTAGGAAGAGGTGATGGTTCGGAATCGCTCCTGGCCGGCGGTATCCCACTTTTCGGAGTTAGCGGACTGTTTGCACGGTCGAGGTCTCTATCGGACACTGGGAGCAGGGAAGCGCGAAGGAGGTGAATGGTGGGATCGCAGCTTACGATTTGCAGCTTGACCGTCTTGGTGTCGAGCTCTATTGTTCGGATTTTCTGGGAACTGGTCAGCCAGCCTGTCACGTTTTGATTGCTTCTCGTGTTCTTTCCCTTCCTTCCTTCCTCGTCTGGCCCCTCTTTTCTCCTCCATTCTGTCTCTCTTTTTCTCTTCGTCATTCTCGGGCGAGAGAGGGTTGGGGAGGGAGGGAAGACAACGTACAAAGTCAACACCGATAGTGGAGATGTAGGACTCGGTATAGGTGTCGTCGGCGAATCGCAGAAGCAAGCAGGACTTTCCAACACCGGAGTCACCGATGAGGAGGAGCTTGAAGAGGTAGTCGTATCTGTGTCACGGGAAGGAGAAGGGATTCAGATCAGCAAGCCATCCTCAGATTGAAGACGTCCCGGCGTGTGATTTCCAGCAGCCGCTCTTGGCCAGCGCCGTCGTGGTGGTCGCCGTCGTCATCGCCGCCTAAGGATTCATGTTGTCGCCGCAGGTGGTACTGATGATGATGAGGCTCGTGCTGGGAATGCTTGTGGGATTGGGGGATTGGGGGCGCTTGGGGTGCCGCGGCCGCTGGGGCCCTGCGACGGGGGACGAGCGACATGGCGAGAGCGGCGTCGAGGATGGGAGGATGGGCGAGATGCATGGATGGATTGAAGTGGACTCTGCAGCGCGGTCAGCTACTTGCTTAAGGAGGATGACGTCTTTCTTTTTCTTTGGGACCCCTCTTCCTTCTTCTTTTGTTTCTCGACTTCAGGGAACTGGCGCGATCGGGGGCCGCGTACTACTCAGGGTTCATGATGGCGGTTGAGGGGCGTAACGACGAGGTGGAGGCGGAGGCGGAGGGCGGGCAGCAAGGTGGAGAGCAAGATGCAACGATGCAGCAGGGCAGGGTGCGAGACGGGCGGTTCTTCCAGCGGAGGAGACGAGAATGAAGACTGAGGATGAAGACTGAGGATGGAGAGGGCGATGGATGGGGGAGGGCGACGGAGGGAAACCGAGGAGAAATGAGCGTAGGCTGGGTGAGGTCTCAAGTACGTCAACGGTCAGGGAAGGATGACAGCGGCGTCTGGTGGTTGGGCGGGCGGTGGGAAGAGAGCAGAGTAAGAGAGAAGAGAGGAGAAGAGACAGAGAGAGAGAGAGAGAGGGGGGGAGAGAGAGAGAGAGGCAGAAGAGGGAGAGAATGGCACAGACTCGGAAGAGAGGCAGAGCGGGAGAGCGTGGCAGTGAGCGTCAGAGGGAGGCAGTCGGATCACGTGCGCGCCCGTCGAGCCGTTGGACGGGCTGATCGATGATGCTAGACAAGCACTGATGACTACCAGAGTGTACGTGAGAAGCTCACAGAGGAGGCGCGGGACTCGGGTATCCTCTGATAGACGAGGTGAGACGGACCCCATTGTCCGAGTTTGGCATGTCTCCTGGAGTACATGTACCTACTCCGTACGAGTATAGTAACCTTACCATGATGTACGAGTACAGCGTTCACGGGTTCATGGCAAGCAATCACTCACTCATCCGAAGACTCGTCCTCGCCCTCGAACGGCAGAGATCCTGCCGCATGGCAGATGATGCTACTCCGCAGCGATGCTGGATCTCGGGGATCCATCAAGTGACGGATTCCGTGCACGTGGCTGCCGCCCAGACATCCATGATCGATCGATCCATGGGCCGCGATCCATGGATCCAGTGGCATCTGCGGATGACCCTGGCACTGAATGACGAGCAGTACGGAGTAGTAGGTACTAGGTTAGTACTCCGTCCTCGTACTCCGTACAAGTACCGGTACTCGCCCAGGCCCGAATCACTGCCCCTCGAGTCCATCTCGCCCAGGCGTTCACAGGCGGCGACTGCCGTTGCACCTCGGCAGGCTGAGTCAGCTGGGCTGCACCCCGATAGCCCGATAGGATGATATCTATCTCTTACATGCATAACTTGTGTAGCTGCAAATCGAGGATGGAGGCGTCGATCTGTCCCGGCACTGCGTCCCAACTCACGGATGTCCCAACGCAATCGCCCTCTTCCAAGACACCAGACATCTCCTCTAGGATCCCGAGATTCCTGCGCCAGATGCGGAGGACAAGACGTTGAGAAGGAATCTAGGCCCTGCACCCATCAGGCCACCGCCCCTCCACAGAGTTCTCGTACGGTCCCCGGTAGTACTACTTGTACGAAGTACGCCGCCCGCCAACCGCTTCCGAGCACAAGCCGCCTCGACTACTCCGTACTCCGTACATAAACTTTCTCTCACTGCCGACCATCCACCATCCATCCCCCACATCCACACTCTTCCACCCACCTCCCACCATGGGCCTGTCGCGACAAAATCTCCCTCCCAGAACCACCGTCCAACAGTCCCGGGATCCTTCAAGATTCATCCTTCTAGACCTCCAAGCCATCGATTGAGCCCGACCCTCGACCCTCGACCCTCGACTCTCGACTCCTGCCGAGCCCCGCCACCACCACCCCCTCCCCCCCCCCGGGCTTCATATTCCATACGCCCCCCCCGCGGCACCTCGCCATCCCATGTAGCGCCAATGCCTACATCGACGATGCGCAGCATCTCGCGACTCAAGACCTTCGGCCCCCCGCCCCCCGCCCCGCGGCCCCTCTCCAGCTTCAGCCCGGCAAAGGCACAGGTCCAGCCCACGACGTTCCTCCTCCCGGGCGCGCGGCCAATTCCTCCTCCTCCTCCACCTCCTACTGCTGGTGCTGCTCGACCATCCCCTCCCGCTCCCCCTTCCCCTCCCCCTCCCCGGACGATCCCGCCCTCTCTTCGTCCCCATGTGCTCAAGATCAGCCTCTCGCCGCGGCGACTGTCCCCGACCTACTTCGAGACCTCGGAGTCGCTTTGGATGAGCAATGCGAAGGACCAGCCCCCGGATCCAAATAAAGCGAACCTCGGCAGGAGTACGTTGTGCCCGCCCTTCTCCTTTGTCCCCTTCCCCTTCTTCTGCCCCCCGCCTCCTTCCCATGGCCTGCTTGCGCTGGCATCCCTCTCTAAGTCGCCCAACACTGACCCTCTCGCGCAACAGCCCTCAGAATCCTCCAGGAACGCCTCCCGACCCTCCTCCAAACCCCCCTCCCGCAGAGCATCCTCGCCCCCAACATCTCCCTCCAGCTCTTCCCCTCCACCCACCCCCACCTCCCCACCGTCTCCGGCCGCGTCGCCTACATCGCCGCCCTCTGGACCTCTCCCATCGCGTGGAACCGCGTCCCCCTCATCGGCAACGTCAAGCTCGAGATCCTCGCCGAGCGCATGACCTCCGAGCCGCTCACCTTCCTGCCCCGCCGCGCGGGCGCCATCCCCGAGCAGCTCGTCGTGCGCTGGTGCGAGGAGCGCAAGGACCGCGGGGTCGGGTTCAGGTCCGGCGATAGGGACAGGGACGGGGGTGGGGACCGGTATCAGGACGCCAACCACCACCTCTCCAACAGCCTGGCGCGACTACTCGGCAGGAGCAGGCATGAAAGCCCGCCCGAGAAGGCCTTCACAGGCCTCTTCATCTTCGACTTCGACCGCGAGGGCAGAATCCTCGCGCACACCATCGAGCAGGTCCAGGAGGGCGGCAACTGGGACAAGGGCGTCGGCGCCAAGTTCGTGGGGTTGACGGACTGGCTGCTGGGCGGCATGAGGAACCCCGGGGACACGCCGATGCCTGCGTTTCAAAGGAAACTCCCCGAGGTCTCCTAAGTTGCAAGATCGCCCTGCTCTCCACGACAGAGCTTTATAGACGGGGACAAAGATCATAGACGAGGACAGTGCCTCATCAAGGAATCATCGAGAGGGACAACAATCATGAACGGGGACGAGGCATGATGCCTCATCGGAGGGAGTGGCCTGCCGCGAGAAATTACGACCTCAAGAAAGAAAGACGAACCGAATCGGCAAGGAAACAAGGGAGCAAGAAGAAGCAAAGAAAGGAACATGGTACACGAGAAAACCTCAGGCGTTCGGGAATCCAGCATTTGCATACACTGTATATATTTCCATCCCTCCCCTCCCCCTTGTCCCACCCCCACTCCTCTCTTCGAAGGTAAGAGCCTCCTACTATATCCAGTACCTACATGTACGTCGGTAGTCCTCTGCAAGCAACCTGTATTGATAGCCAACACATTGATCGCAAGAGATCATCTGTTCTTCTCTGAAAACTATTTCACGATAAACGGAAGACGTGCATCCAGCTCTTCCGCGGTGAAGGATGTCGCTGACGACGACTGTCTGACTACCAACCCAGACGACGAGAAGAGCGTGTATCAGTCTCGCGGAGAAAGGAGTTCATGTCCCCCAGAAGCACGCCCGGCCGCTCACAGGCCCCCTTCACATCTGCCCTCTGACCCCCCTGTCTGTTTCCCTCCCCTTTCCCCCCGTCCACCCCCCCTCACTCAACAAAACTACTCCTACAAGGTCATCCC
>NIGD01000004.1:4827362-4837570 GCA_003055185.1 Escovopsis sp. TC | reverse complement strand
AAATTCTCCCCCTCAAACCCCATCTTCGCCAACTTCTTCAGCCTCGCCTTCTCCTTCACCTTATCCGCGACCTTCTTCTCCTCCGCCATCCTGCGCACCACATCCGCCGCCGCGAGCTTGTACCCCGCGGGCGGGTCGTCGTCCCTGTCAAGGTCGATCTCGCCGAGGAGCAGGACGTTCTCGCCGCGCACGAGGAATGTGCCGCGCGGGATGTCCGCGTAGTAGCCGTATGGTTCTGTCTTTGCTGTTCCTGCTGTTGTCTCTGTTGTTGTTGTCGTCATTGCCGGCGCGGCTGTGTTGGGTGCGAAGATCCGCTCGGTTGTGGACTGAAGAATAATGTTGGCTGTGCGGTCGTCAGCTTCTTCCCCCTTCCACCTGACGAGCGCCTCGTGGCCCCTCTCTTCTCTTCCACCTCTCCCCGATCCCCATAGCATCTCGGCCTCTCCTCATCCCCATCTCATTCTCCCTCTCCCAGCACCCGCCCAGCCCACGTCCGTATGAAAGCAAAGCAATGTAGGAAGAACTTGAAGGCACCCACCAAACTGGTCCCAAGTCCGCAACACCCCAATCAGCTTCCTCCCATCCCTCAAAACCACCATGAGTTTCTCTGTGCCCCCCACCAAGTCAGCCATCAGCCGTCCCGCTAACACATCCCCGGTCACTTCCCGACAAGAAAACGAGAAAAGAAAGAGTGTGCACGAGTTGGGGAAGGGAAAGAGCCAGACAACGGCCCCGAGGCGCCATACTGTCCGTCAGATCCAGGAGCTGCGCCGCCGTCGTGAACATCTGCGGCGGCAGCTGCGGGATAGCCTGCGGGTTGCTCGCGCCGCCCTGGGGCGGGGAGCGGTGGCCCCCCGGCGGAGCGTCCGTCATGGTCGTGTTTTCCATCATGACAGACGGGGCGCGATGCCTGCGTCGCCGATCCTCTCTCAGGCCTTTGGTGCGTCTTCGCCCGTAGTCTTCGTCTTTCGAGTCCCCCTTTTCTGTTCTCTCTCTAGAAGGTCCTTGTCGGGCTGTGTGCTTCTGTGGGGTGTCGTCGGTGGACGGGCGCTGCGGGTGACCCCTCTTCAGTGGATGTCTTGCCTGGTGACTTAGGTGGGAGGCAGGACCTCCGTTCAAGTCCCTGGATGCTCGTCGCTCGCAGCTCGTCGTCGTCGTCTCGTTCCGGGTTGCCGTCGTGATTCCAGAGCAATCAATCCATCGTGGATCCAAGACCCCCCCTTCCAGACCATCTCCCGCAATCGTCCCGGCCAAAAAGGTACCGAAGTACCTGTACTTTGCTGCCGGCCTCCGAGTCCTTGGCAACCTTATCGATATGAGAGCACTCATCACGTGACTCTCTTTCATCGAGCATCATCACGAACCCGAACGAGGAGTTCAATGTCCTCCGGCGGCCTTCGCACGTCAGCTCGTCAATCAGCCCGCCCTCCGTCCCTCGGAGCCACTCCGCATCCCGTCTATTACGGTGCCCTGACCCCGAGCCCACTCCTTACTCACTCGTCGGATCTCACGAGCAAACCGAACAACGATACGGGCAACACTGCGATTGGCACGGGGCAAAACGGAAACGCCTCGCTCGGGCGACGCACGCGATCAAGCCCCCCACCCTCTTCTTCCCCTGCCCCCCTTGGAGCTGACTTCTCTGCTGACGGGCTCGCCAGGGCTCTTTTCGAGACCTCCGCGGGATGGCGGGGCAAGTGACACTGTCATCTCAATTCCTCGTGCATGCGAGTCAGGCACTGGCCGCCCGCGCGAGGCATATCTCTTCATCTCGGGTCCCGAGTATTCGTCACCACATGCCGCCGCGTACCAGTACGAGGCCCCGTCCTAGTACGATTACGGGGTACCGTCCCAACGAATCGTGGATGCTGCATGGATGCCAACACAGAGGATGGGCTTTCTGTCGACTCGACCATCAATTTGACGGGCTGTCTCCCGTGATCCGTACTCGTACAGGCCCTTACTGGCGCTTGATGTGACCTCCAGCTGTGTCCAGGACGTCATGACTCTGACTGTCTGTAAGTTTGCGCCAGTCTCGGGCTGCGAAATTGCCTCGCCCTGATTCTCTCGCGTGCGCGCCACGCCATCACGGCACATCATTGACATGGGCCCCTTTCCATCTTTCATCAAGGTGCAGAATGCCCGTACACTTCAAGGTGTCCTTTTCGTTCGAGCGCACCCTGCGAAGAATATACATACAGCTGCGAGCTGCAGTGGTCGTACGAGAGCCACCAGTATGTACGGAATACTGTCTTGTGAAATTCTTCGCCGTTTCCTCGTCCAAAAGGGGGGCGTCAAGCAATTCTATCATTTCCCTGGAACCCGACAACGCCGTGGAAATCGAAATCTCTATCCCATCCCAAACTTGTTAGTTGTCCTCGCGGCTGAGGTGGAAGCAGAGCCGGCTTCAGTCGTCGCTGTAGAAGGGGTCCGCTGTGATCGGACGATGTGAAAACCTCAAAAGATTGCTCTCTCTCTCTCTCTCTTCTTTTTTTTCTCTTTCTCTCTGCTGCTCTCCAACGTCTCGTCTTCTCGCGCCCGCTTGATCCATCACTTCGTCCGACAGGCGTCCATGTCTTGGTGTGGATGTTTGAGAAGATGGGCAGAGAAAGGCGGTCAAATAGCAAGACAAGGAGCATTGGAAAGGGAGAAAAACAAATGATACAAAGCAGCAGATGACGCCGATGTCTCTGCTATATTCGCTTCATGTTGGAGCGATTCAAGGCCTCTTGAAGTTCTGGTCTCGTGGCCAGGACCTCCCATGCCTGGGCGTAGGTGAACCAGCTGCGCTCTCGCTTGTGGCTCTCCGGCCACTCTTCCAGCTCGTTGAGGACGGTGCCCTGAAAGAAATAGTATCGGGAGCGGTCCTTGGAGGTCTTTGGCGGCCGCTTCTCCTCGAAATTGCCAAGGTCGCGGTCGATCTTGACCTCGATGCCGGCTTCCTCCCAGGCCTCGCGCACCGCCGACTCTTCGCAGGACTCGTCCGACTCCCATCCACCCTTGGGGAGGACCCAGCCCTTCCGACTTGTAGACTGGATCAGGATCACGCGATTCTGATCCTTGCTGAGAGGGACGATCCCGGCAACAAGTCGTTCTCCTTCAGCGTTGTATCCTGCGGGTGCGGAGAGAGGGTCAGTGGGGGGTCCGAGGCTGGCTCAGGCAAGCGAGAGCGGTCGTGGCACATCCTGCTCGGGATCGCTCCGCCCCCGCGAGGCCAGATCTCGCAGCGAAAACGGCAGAGACGCGAGTGACGGGCAAAGGGGGAGAAAGTCCCAGTGGTCCTAACTGTTGTTCTGCCCGGGAGAACTCACGTTGCTTACTTCGCCCGACCCGGGACTGCATGGGCCGGCTCTCATTGGATCCCTCGACCTTAAAACCAGCCATTGCGACTGGGTGATACCTGAGGGGAGGCGCAGGAGAAAGAGTGAAGCTGGTTCCGGGGGAAAGGTTGGTGGAATGGGATCGGGCAATCGCCAAGCTTTGCGACACAGAAGAGGCCTCTGCGCGGGTTTTCCGATGGTCGCAAGATTGTCTCGGGCGGGAGAAACAACTGGGAATCAAAGGACGATCATCGTCATCGAGATGGTCAGCCGATTATTCGTCGCGTTGGGGCTCGAGACCCTTGAGAGTCGTTGTATTTTTGCGGGCACCGAGAGAAACGGGGGGGGAGGAAAGGGCTCGTCTAGAATTTTGTCCCGATTCGGTCGACAAGGGCGAGGCTAGCCTGTGAGGAACCGGCAAGCGCTGCGAGATGGTGACACGGGGATTTGGAGGGTTGGGGTCCTCAAGGGAAGGGGGGGGGGGGGTCCAGCTCGGAGAAAGGGTGAAACACGTACTCTGGATGCTTCGTACTCTCGGCCCGTCCAAGATGCTCCAAGCACGACTGCACCGATTTTGTACGAGTACTAGATATTTCCAGGAAGAAATATGGTATCCGTACTCCGCAGCACTCGTAGTGGCAGGGAGATGGCAGCCCCCTACTCCGTACTAGCCGTGCAGTCAAGTCACTTTGCTCCGAGGAGCTACCAGAGCAGCGAAGGAGATCGAAGCGCCGCAAGGGGCAACGGATGACGGGGCCGCTTTGTAGTAGTTGGATTAGTGCTCGTACTCGTACTCGTAGATGCCAATGGCACGACCGGTTTCCGAGATTACTAAGGAGGCAGTGGCCTAGAAGGATCCATCATCAATGATCAATGAAGATAATCAAACCGAGCACAGAGTACCGGTACGGAGTACTCCGTACGGAACACTAATGTCGACGTAATCGGGTGATTTCCTGGAGCGATGCCGACACCTTGGCGTGACTTGTGTCCTGGAGGCTGGAGGATCGAATTCAGAGGGTGAATTTGCGGTGCGTACTTCCGTATAAAGCAGCGGCGCGTCCCTAGTACTCGTAAGGCCTACTACTCTGGTGTAGGCAAGGCCTCTGCCAAGACGAAGGTTTCGAGCGCGCGCGCGCTCAATCCTTCGGGTGAAATTGAGGATGGCTTCTGCCCCGTCTCACATCATTGTTGCCGACGACTTGTTAATGGAGGGGCACGCCTGTCGATGGGTTGATTGTCTATGGCGTATGGCGTCGATCGGGAGGGCTCGGTAATGCCCAGGTGGCAGGTTTTGCTCGCGCCTTTGACGTGCCGTCAGCAGCCACCAAAATTCATCCACCGTTCCATGCACGACCAGGGCTGTCCCTGGGAAGCTCTTGTGTGAGGGTCGAGTGAAGTCTTGTGTCGCCCTGCGTCCGACTCGGGAGGTCTCGTACTTCTTCCTCCGAGTATTATGTGACCTGTACTCCTCCGCACGGAGTACTCCGTACGAGTACTCTGTTTTCCGTGCCGTGCTATGAATAGATTCGGGAGACGAAATTGCGCACAGGTCAACAAGAGGCATTCACGCACGTCGTGACGGGCGGCACGTCTGCAGATGCTCGGTACGAGTCGTAGTACCGTCGGGGCGGAGCTTTGGCGGATGGGGCGTCCGAAGCCAAGTCGACGCCTGACAGCCCTTTGATTTTCAACTCGAGGCACCGCTCACGCCTGGGCATCTGTTTGTCCTGGAGGCATTGTACGGAGTACTGAATCAGCGGATGTCATCAGGGCAAGCCCAGCGGGACGTGGTCGATATGAAAGACAACATGGAGGGACGAAAGAAGGTCAATTTTGTACTCCGTACGGAGTACCAGCGAAGGAATTGAAGACCTCAAGTTGTTGCAAGAAGCTGGAGCTCTTTCACCGAGGCCTGCAACGTTCGCGTGCCCGAGAGGGGTCACAGCACACGAGCAAAACCCCCAGTGTCACTGCGCAAGTGTGTGTCTGTTGGAGGCAGAGCAACGCCTTTTCCGTCGGACACGATGACACGAAGCTTCAAGTTCTTCCCCGACCTTGTCCTTGATCTTTGTCCTTGCTTTCGTAAGCATTGATCGCACTTTCTGGGGGCAAGAGAAGAAGGCGTCTTCAGAGAGAAGAGGAAGGCGATGACCGCGAATGGATATCAATTGGCAAGCACGACCTTCACAGACCCTCCACTTCAAGTTTGGAAAGAGCAGCCCATCACGTTCGGCAGCCGTCCTGCGACCCGCTTTCCCGTTCCGATCGGAGGATGTGGTAAGTGCCTTCCTCCCATGAGGCTCCATCCGTCAGGGAGGAAGGAGCTGTTTCCTTTTCAAGGAGTACTGCCACTTAGTATAGGTACTCCTCCGTGGGTACGGAGTACACTAGTAGCTCTCCATGGTCCTGGTGGAGAAAGAGCATTGAAGCCTGAAGCTGCGAGGAAGGCGCCGGCCATCTCGTAATGGGCATGATCGGCAGGAACTTCTCGCTTGTCCCCTGTGTACAATGACCAACCGGATACAGAAAAAGAACATTGGATTCTCGTACTGGAAAAGAGGCTCACGTGGCAATCGCTAAAGAAGTTGGAACTTGACAAGCCGCGCCTCTCGTATATGGACTGTACACGCTCGTACGGAGTACGGAGTACGAGTATCTGCTCTTGCCGTGTGTCTTCCAATTCAACAACTTGAGCCTCCAGGCTGTTGTCTGGATCAGCCTTCTCATCGCCCTGCCTGCCACCATATCTTACGAGTCCGCATTGATTCACGACCTTTCATCAATCTTCCTTCTCCCCCTTCCCCCCCTTCTGTCTTCTTGCACTTTCGATTTCGAGTGGAAGACGACGCCTCCCGATTGAGTGCTCCGCGTTCCATACAATTCTTTAGCCTCGAGGCCTGGGTCTTCTACTACTCCTTCCGTTAGTACGGAGTACATCTACCTAGATTTACTCCGTACTAGTAAGTAGTAGAGGTAGGTACTACTAAGTGAAGGTTGCATCATGGCCGACGAGGTCCAAAAAGTGAGCAGATCTCCCCGAGCCCCTGCAATGCCATGCAGCGCGTCTACAAGTACAGGGCGGCGCCTCCATCTCCTGCAGGAGACTTGCATTAGCACCTCCATCATTCAATGCCTGTTCTGCTGCTGCCCCCAACGCGGCACTCTTGGATTCAGCCGGCATCCCTACCAGTAAGTGTGAGTCTTCATCTTTGATAAGGAACTCTCCGTCAAGCGACGCCTCGCACTCAAGCTGAACAGGGGGATGGGCAGTGACTCGGGAGTTGCGGAGGAGCCCGGCGAGCTCATTGCGAATGCAAGGTCATTGCTCCAGCGACAGGATCCTTCAACCCCGTCACATACTCGTTCGAGTACGAGCTTCAGAAGTCGGCCTGCTGGTCTCTCTGGTTGGGGGATCCGAGTCTTGACCTGCAGCAGAGCAGTCATCCATCCGTGCAGTCGTTGCTCGGAGCCCCAGCATCCATGTCTAAGGGGCGCTAACGCGACCTCGAACCCCGCCGTTACCTCCATCCTTGAGCTGCCCGATCGCATCCACTGGCCTCGGCCAGCCGACAGGCTACGTACGGAGTACATATCAATTAACTCTTTCAACGGTATGCTCCCATCTCCGAATTACGCAACTCAATATCAGCTCTTGGAAGCTGGATCGAGGCATTATCGGCGCTGACCGAGCTCGCCGTCGCAGCGCTACACGCGACTTTCCCCAACCTGTATCGACCTTGAAGCTGTCAATACTTCATTTTCTCATAGACCTATGCACCGGGAGCACGCTCTGACATCCCGCATCGAGCCGATATCTTCTCCTCCGCACCGGTTCGAGAAGCGACGACCATTTACGGCAATACGGAGTGCTCCGTAGATGCCGCGGGTTGTCGCGCGTCAGCCTCGATCAAATCAATCTCGAGCGCATGAGCCGGATAAGACGGGCGCGCATCGAGACCTTAAACACTGGCTCTCCATCGCGTTCCCCAGCGGCTACCTCAGCTGGCGGCAAGTGTCACGACTTGAAGCCGACTGAGACCGGCATCACCAGGAGTCTGACCCGTCTGGATCTTGACCCGAGCCATGGACGGAATTCAAGATGAAGTCACGCTCGTGAGCCCCATAGGTGAGTATCGTGGCCGTTGGGCGACGCCAGCTCAGTCAATCCCCATCAAGTTGCCGGCATGATTGTACGTAAAATGACAGCTTCAATTTCGGGCTTGGCTGCCATGTCCGTCACGAAGATGTTCGCAACTCCGCTGACAGTCATCGCAGGATATTCAAATTCGACACATTGCGGATATTGCGGCTCTGCCGGGCAAAGTGAGTAAGAACCGTGTGCTCATCTCCCTTCATTGATATCGAGGCTTCTCTGCCGCCATCGCCCTCCGCCTTCTTGTTTTTTTCTTGGCGACTCTTCCGCGGCGTCGACCTGTCCCCCAGTCCCATTCCCTGCGCACGACGTCATGACCAGGAAGTCTGCTCGAGGGCTATACTGACATTTGCATCTCCAGGCTTCTCCTACTATGCAACGGCCGCCTCCTTGGGCCCGCGATTTTACCAGGACATTCTGGACAGGTCCTGGAGGCGCTCTGGCAAGCTTCTGTATCGGCCGAACCAACGGAAATCATGCTGCCCCCACTACACGATCCGACTGGATTCCCATCAGTTCAAGCCGTTGAGAGACCAGCGACAGGCTGTCAATCGCTTCAACAAATACGTGCATGGCGACGCCTACCTAAAGGAAGCCGCGCGGAGGTTTCCGAGGTCGCACGAAGCCACCAAGAAACGCGACAATGAGTTCTGCCTCACCGATCGCATTCACGAAGCCGAGCTGGAACGTCTACACGCGCCACTCGAGCCTGCACACAAGTTCGTGGTGACACTGGAAGACGACGATTTCACGTTGGAAAAGTATCGCGTGTACGACAACTACCAGCGGGTGGTTCACGGTGACGAGCCAGAGGACAGGAGCCAGGAGTCGTTCACGCGATTCCTGTGCGGCTCGCCGCTCCAACGAGACGTGCTCATCGATGAGGATGGACGGGAGCGTCGCCTGGGCTCATACCATCAATGCTACCGCCTCGACGGCGAGTTAGTTGCGATTGGCGTGCTGGATCTCCTTCCCGACTGCGTGAGCTCTGTCTATTTTCTTTACCATGAAAGCATCCTCAAGTTCTCGCCGGGAAAGCTCGGCGCGCTCCACGAGATCGCGCTGGCCATCGAGGGCGGCTACCGGTGGTGGTATCCCGGGTTCTACATTCACAGCTGCCCGAAGATGAGATATAAGATTGACTACATGCCGCAATACATTCTCGATCCGGAGGACTCGACTTGGCGACCCATCGATCAGGACGTCCTGCGCGTGCTCGACGAGAAAGCATACGTTCGCTTGAGCACGGCGAAGCAGCAAACATCGCAAGACAAGGATGGCGATGAGGAGTTGACGGATCGGGGCAGCTCGGCCGACGAGGAGGATGCCGATGACCTTTTCGGGGCCAGCCGTCGCTCCCTCTTCTGCGCTCGCATGCCCGGGATCCCATCTTCCTTTGCGATGGATGAGGTGGACCTGGACCACATATCTCTGAAAATCTTCCCGAGCGGACCACTCTACAAGACGTCGGAGCTTGTCAATTGGGAGCATTCCATGGTCAGCGACTTAGCTGGCATCAAGCATACTGTTGCCGAACTGATCGCAGCCATCGGGGATGACCTGAAAGACATGATCTGCCTGGACTTGACGAGGTACAGGAGGTCGTCATAGGATGAATTTGAACTCGAACCTCCTAGGTATACCTTTGTGAACTGACTCGCAATTGCATGATACGGAGTTGGCAGCTACTGGGCGAGGTCAAAAAGCGGCGGCTGTATTTTTTCTTTTCCTTGTAATAATTCATGATGCTTCTGGGAGATGTTCCCCTCTGTTCTGACGTCTCCTTTTCCATGACCCTTTCTCCCGGGAAATTGCGTGATGATGAAGAGACCCCTTGCTCGGTTGAATCCATTCAAGTTGCTGGAAGAGCCGGGCCTGGCAGAGGCCGGGAGGAGCCCCACCCCCGCATTGGCGGTGCGCCGTTATCGATAGCCTTATCGCAATCGAGCTCTGCATTTCTCGAGAACATAATGTCCAAGACGAGACCCCACAACGGCGTTAAATATATCATCATCATCCAAGACGAGACTGTACCCAGGCCTCTCGTACTCCCATACATCGCATAACAACCAGAGTCCGCGAAGGCTCTCCCCAGGACGAACCGCCCGAGGTCTCCTCAGCAGCAGCAAGGATCCAAGCACGACCGACCACCTTCGAATCAGACAGCCCTTTGCATCCGCGCCTCTGCCATCCAGGCAGCACCGAAGCGCCTCGCCCGCCATGGCCACCCACCAAACCAACCTCTCCCCCGCCGAGCTGGCCTACCTCCACAGCACGCTGTCCCTCCGCCCGCCCATCCGCCCGGACGGCCGCTCCCCGACGCAGTTCCGCCCCCTGACGGCCGAGACGAACGTGCTCCCGGGGACCAACGGCAGCGCGCGGGTGTGCCTCGCGGACGGGACGGAGGCGATCGTGGGCGTGAAGGCGGAGATCGAGAAGACGCCGGAGAACGTGCTCGCGCCGGAGGGGCTGGGCGGGTATCAGTACGTGAGGAGCGCGAGCGGCGAGGGGGCGGGCGATGGGGAGGCGGATCGGAAGAGGGCGCGGGGGGGTTGGTTGGAGATGACGGTGGAGATCCCGGGGGTGAGGGATGATGATGCGGGGACGGTGTTTTTGGCGGAGATGCTGAGGGAGGCGCTGCTGGCGGATGGGGAGTTTGCGGGGAAGTTGTGGATCAATAGGAGGTTTCATTGGCGGTTGTATTTGGACGTGAGTTGGCCTCTGCTCCCCCC
>NIGD01000004.1:4812653-4827337 GCA_003055185.1 Escovopsis sp. TC | reverse complement strand
TGGCCGGGAGTTGGCCTCTCCTCCCCCCCCCCCCACCCCCCCCTCCCCCTCGAGCCCCTCCTTTTCTCAACTTCATGCTTGTTTGGCTGACGCTCCACGGACGACACATCCAGATCCTACTCATATCGCCGCCACTCTCGTACCCCCTCCCGCTGCTGTCCCTGACGACCCACCTCGCCCTCCTGGCCACGCGCCTCCCGCGCCTCAAGTCCGAGGGCGACGAGGACCCCATGTTCGACGACGACTGGGAGGCCTCCCAGTTCCTGTACCCGCGCGACGGGGACCTTCCCGGCTCGCGGCCGCCCATCACGCTGCTCGTCGTCGCGGTCGGGGAGAGCATCATCTTCGATCCATCGCGGGAGGAGCTCGCCGTGGCGGACACGGCGCTGGCGGTGTCCGTGGCGGAGGTGCGCGGCGGGGGCGGCGACATGGAGCTCGATTCCTCGCAGGGTGTGGGTCGGGAGCTGCGGCTCGTCGCTGTGCGGACGATTGATCCGCCGTCGAGGCTGACGCCGCCGGGGGTGCCGAGCACGGCGAACCTGGCGGCGGGTGGAGGTGGAGGTGGAGCTGGTGCTGGTGTTGGTGCTGGTGTTGGTGTTGGTGCTGGCGGTGCGGGGGGGAGTGCCGGCAACAAGCAGTACACGGCGGAGGAGACGGGCCGTGAGGAGAGGGGCGTGTGGAGGGCGCCGCTGGGGGGGACGAAGATGAGCGTTATGGATGGGATTATGCAGACTGTGCTGCAGAAGGGGGGGGTTGTGGACGAGGTGCTGGATGGGTTGGAGGGGGTTGATTTGGCGTGAGGGGGGGGGGGTCAAGACAGGAGAAGCAGAAGAAGGAGAAAAAAAGTAGAAGAGGAATCTGGAGCATAGCGAAGCGAAGGCTCAGTAGATCTAGAGTTGTACATATGCATATATTCTTTTCTCGTTTGGCCCCTTCTACTGTACTCGTACGATCTGGACTGTCCAGGTTGCTCGCGTCTGGTGCTCCTTCAAATCTCTTGTTCCCCCCCGGCTCCATGATGCAAGTGATGGATGCACGGGATGTCCGCCTTGCTCCTTGATTTGAAGTGGCGGAGGCATATCCCGTTTGCCCGACTCATTGAGTTCAAATGAAGAATGCATAGTGCCCCTGTGTCCTGTCCTTTGATCTCAAGTGAATGATGCATGGTGCCCCTGTGCCCTGTCCTTTGATTCCAAGTGGAGCCAAGTGGAGGGCGAAAAGCGTGAGCCTCTTTCCTAGTCTCCGGTTTGCTTCATCCTTGCCTGACGGGGACGCGAATTTGAGCAAGGGAAACCCAAATATCGGCGCAAAGCGTGCCCCGAATCTAGCCGTTGAACTTATGATGCGACCACCCGGCCAGGGACGCCGTGCCGGTGTATCAGATGTTGCTGATGCCGTTCATGCTGTGAGTGGTGATCATTGCCGACGCCTCTCGTCGTGGTCGTTCCGGGGGTCCGCGCCCTCTGACGGAGCCTGGCGCGGTGCCGCCTTGCTCCCCAGTGCCGCCTCCTCGAGCTCCTCGACCGTCTTCCCGTCGTCCCTGCCGAAGACCATGGCGATGGGGTCCTTGGGCTCGATGCCGTGCATCTTCATGAAGTAGCGGCGCTTGGCGACGTCGTCGAGGTGCGCGTTGCGGTGCTCGGTGGCCTTGACGGCCTTGTCCTTCTCGTGCATGATGATGACGTTCTTCCAGGCGGAGAAGAAGTAGGCCGGGTGGTTCCAGAGGTCGGAGACGGGGGGGACGAGGTCCTTGAAGGGGGAGTTGTAGGAGTAGTTGAGGAAGAAGGTGTAGATGCCCATGGCGAAGAGGGTGCCCTGGAGGGCGATGGATCAGCGAGTGCTCCTTGATTGCGCCTTGGCGAGATGGCGACCGCGATGACCACCACGAGGACCACGAGGACCACGAGGACCACGAGGACGAGGCGGCGAGAAAAGGAGACGACGACGACGGCTCGACTTCCTGACTTACCATGGTGATGAAGGTATGCAGCAGACGGCTATGCCAGAACCAGTGCGTCCAGGACCCCTCGGGGGCCATCAGGCCCGGGTAGTGCGTCTTGCTCTGGGCCTCGGCCTCCTCGGCCGTCAGCGGGCGTCCGTAGTGCCGCGGGGTGAAGGTCTGGCTGCCGCCGCCGGCCCCGCCGCCGGCCTTCTTGAGGCGGGACCCGTGGGAGGGCGGGTTGAAGCGCGCGGGCTTCTCGAGCGGGAGGGGCTTGTCGGTGGAGGCGAAGCGGATGTGGATGTTCTGGGAGAGCGGGATGCGGATGCCCCTCCACAGGGGGCCCTGCAGCGGGAGCAGGAATCGGGGGATGATGGCCTTGGAAGCCATCGTCGGGCTTCTTCCACCGAGATGGGCCTGGCCTTTGTCGATCCGGACTCCTCTCTCGTTTTCTCTCGCAATCCCAATGCCTTTCGGATGCCGAGCCCACCTTCTCCTCGACTCCCGCCCCCAACAAGAACAAGTACGGAGTACTAGTATCGACTTTGCGTGCAAGGTTTTTCGGGAACGGGTCGTTGAGGGGACTCTTCTGCTCGGAGCCGTGTGCTGCGAGGGGTCTTGGTGGATGGACAATCTGCAATGGAGAGGACAGACTCGACGTGGGTACTGAGGTAGCCGGTAGTACGGAGTATGTACATGTAGAGACCGGGGATCAATGGAAGAAAAAAAAAAGCGAGGCTATATTGGATCCATTGGATCTTTGGCGATGGTCGGCCAGCTCCAGCCAGAGCACAGAGAAGACTCCACCCCCCACGCCGCCCGCCGCCGCCGCCAACGAGCTCGTCCCACAGCGTCCCTCAGCGTCCCTCAGCGAGTGCCAGCGAGTTGTCAGCAAGTGTGACGTGACCCTACCAGGCAACATTAGGTACAAGTTACCTCCACGTATGTGCTCCGTATGCTGCCAGTGCGTGGTACTCGTACGACCTGTACTCGTTCTGTACTCACGCCTCTTGTATTCGTACAGAGTTACTCCGTACCTGTACTCCGTACTACTTCGTACTCCGTAACTGCACCTGCACTGGATGCATCAAGAGGAATGCCTGCGCCGGTTCCTTTTCTTCCTCCGCGTCACGTGGTATGGGGATCCCCTGCACGACCTGGCAACCCCGAGCTTTGCCCGCCATCGCCCCTCCAGGCGAGTCCGACCCGAGTTTTCCCGCGGCGTCGCCCCGATTGAGGCTGAGCTCGGCTTGATGCATTGTCGGGGCGGCGTACCTTGCATCAGTGTCCCGGTTCGCGTAGGCGAGTGTAATGGCCGCGCCCTGATTGGCTCGTCTCAGCCACATGTGTGGCTAGGCCAGGCGACCCGGCTGCAGTTTTTTTTTTCTTTCCCTTGGTTTCGCCTCGCACGATGTATCTCTCCATACTCGATCTAGGGGAGGAATACCTCAAGGGCTCGGAAACACTCGCCGATGGTGTCTGGCCCAAGATTCATGGAAGGGTGGATGGATGTCATGAACGGCCGGGGAATATTTTCTTGTGGCACCGGAATCGAACTTTCTCTGCCTCTGCCGATCCTTCATCTGCAGCACCAAGCATCCTTATAACAAGACTCGAGTCTTTTTTTTTTTTCCCTTGGACATCCAAATCACACCTTCACACTCCCTTTGCACAAGCAAATCGATACTCGTCACGCACACAGACATCACAGCATCCAAGATGGCCAAGGACGCAGCTACTCGTAAGTCACGATCCACATCCATACTCCGTACTCCTGTCACTTGACGAGGGAGAGTCAGTCAAGCATGGGGGGCAGCAATTGGCAAGGGGGGCCGCGATCGAGGTGACCATCTTCGACATTGGACTCTCAATTTCAACCTGTCGACCCAATTCGTCATCGGGTGGTACACGGAGACGAAACGGTGGAAGCGGTGTCGGGACGACGCAGAGGCGTTGGCAGAGGCATTGGCAGAGGCGGACCACGAGACGAGTTGCGAGATTTTCTTCTTCTTCTTCTTCTTCTTCCCTCTCGCGTCTCTTCCCTCGGCTCGACTTGACCCATGACTGCCCACCTCGCCTCGCGTCAGCACCGAAACCGCCGCCTTCTACCCCTTCCTCTCTCCTCTCCATGGCCCTCAATCGATCGATCCTCTTTGCGCTGCCTTTGCCGCTTGAATCTAGGACTCAATTGCCGCCCCTCCCACGCATCCAGATCACACAGTGCTAACCCGCCCGGACAGCCAACATCGCCGGAGGCGATGCCAAGAAGGGTCTCAAGCTCTTCGAGACCCGCTGCAAGCAGTGCCATACCATCGAGAAGGGCGCATCCCACAGCACCGGCCCCAACCTGCACGGCCTCTTCGGCCGCGAGACCGGCTCGGCTCCTGGCTACAACTACTCCGACGCCAACAAGAAGGCCGGCATCATCTGGGGCGACGAGAGCCTGTTCCACTACCTCGAGGCTCCCAAGAAGGTCATCCCCGGCACCAAGATGGCCTACGGTGGCTTGAAGAAGCCCAAGGAGCGAGACGACCTCATCAAGTACGCGCTGTCCCTGCTCTCCTTTTGCCTATTCTTGTTTTGGCCTATGTTTTTTTGGATTCCTCTCCACCTCCTCCTCCCCCTTCTTCTTCCTAGGCGCGTTCTGGACACGGATATTGACTGCCTACGTCCTCAAGGTATCTCAAGGAGGCTTCCGCTTAGAGCGTTTCACCCCCACCCGATGATTTGACCAACCGGCGTCCGACTCTTGGAGGTTGGACGAAAAAAGAAAGACGGAAGGGAAACACTTCAGACCTCTCCGATACACACATACATACACCTGCAGAAATCTTGAGAAAAAAAAAGCAAGAAGAAGTCCCCAGCATGGACACGAATTCGGCACGACGGATATCATGGGTATAGAAAAGAAGGCCCTGGCCTTGTCTTTTCGTCTAGAGCAGCAGGCCGCATAGACAGAGAGCCGGAGGCACCGGCGTTTGTGCTTGTATTATACTTCAAACACTCCACTTTAGAACTGGCTGTTTTGAATCATCGAACATGGAATCATAGATTATGTTGATTGGAAGACTTGAGATCCTGGTGATGCCAAAAGTACAGGAGTTTCTAATAGGTGGTACATGTAGATCTGGTTGATGCACCCTGAGCACGCGTCTCGGTGACCTCGAAAGAAAGGCCTCGTATCTCCATGGCTGAAGAATTGCCCCAAGGCTGTGCCGTATCGATCCTCCTACTCCCCCCTGCTCAGCTTCTTGTCCAGCTTCCTGTACGACTCCGGGTTCACGACGCTCGCCCTCGTGCTCGCGAGCGCATCCTCCCAGTCCCGCTCGTCGATCTCCTTGGCCGTCTTCGCCCCGGCAAGGAACCTCCGCAGCGCGCTCTCCGCCGCCTTGATGTGCAACCCGCCGAGGTCCGCCCCGCTGAAGTGGTCGCAGCGCGGGTCCGCCGCCACCGCCCGCAGCCCCGCCATCTCCTCCTCGCTCGCGCCCGGGTGCGCGGTGCGGTATATCGCGCGCAGGATGTCCGCGCGCTCCTCGCGGTCGGGCAGGTCCACGAAGAGCCGCACGCTGAGCCTGCCCGGGCGCAGCATCGCCGGGTCGATCATGTCCGGCCGGTTGGTCGTGCCGATGACGTAGATGCCGGAGCGGTCGCGCGCGCCGTCGAGCTCCGTGAGCAGGGCGTTGACGACGCGCACGCCCGCGTCCGAGGACGAGGACGCGTCGCGGCGGGGCACGAGGGAGTCGATCTCGTCGAAGAAGAGGATGCAGGGGGTGGACGAGCGCGCGCGGTGGAAGAGCTCGCGGACGGCGCGCTCGGACTCGCCGACGTACTTGTTGAGCAGCTCGGGCCCGTTGATGAGGATGAAGCTGGCCTGGGCCTCGGAGGCGACGGCCTGCGCGACGAGGGTCTTGCCGCAGCCGGGGGGGCCCCAGAGCAGCGCGCCGGCGGGGCGGCGCAGGCCGAAGGCTTGGTAGAGGGAGGGGTTTTTGATGGGCCCGATGATGGACATGTGCAGCTGTTCGCGGATCTTGGTGAGGGCGCCGACTTGGTCCCACGTGACGTTGGGGATGACGGTGAAGCCTTCGCGGCGGAGGGAGGGGACAAAGTCTTTGATGGCGAGCTTGAAGTCGTCGAGGGTGAGGGGCTCGGTGGGGACGGTGGCGGAGAAGGAGGGGTTGCGGAGGTCGAGCGGTTTCGGGGTCACGATGTCGATGCCGATGTCGATGTCGATATCGATTTCGGGTTCGGGCTCGGGCTCGGCGTCGGATACCACGTCCATGCCGTCGGGGGTCCAAACAACAGTGGAATGGGCTGTATTTGCGGGTTTCCCCCCTTCTTCATCTGAATCAATGCCCGCATATCGAGGCCGCGTCAGGCGCTCTAGCTCGCGCCCGTCCGGGTCCTCAGCCTGGAAGATGCGCTCCTGGGCGGCCTGCTCCGCCAGCGAAGTCGCGACAACGATATCCGCGCCGACGAACCCATGCGTCATCTTAGCCACCTCCCGCAGGTCGAGCCCCTCGCACAGGCGCTTCCCCCCCGTCACCACCCGCAGAATCTCATGCCGCGCCTCCAGATCCGGCACGCGCATCTGCAGCGAGCGCTCGAAAAGCCCCGCCTCGAGCACCACGGGATCCACGTCTGTGAGCCTCGACGTCGTCGCCATGGCGAGCACGTGGCGGTCCCGCGGCTGCTCCTGCTGGATCCGCTGCATCTGGCGCACGAAATGGCTCAGCACCTTGCGGCTCTGCTCGCTGTGGCTCTGGCCCCCTCCCCCGGGCTTGGGGATGTACCAGTCGAGGTCCTCGATGAAGATGATGCTGGGGGCGAGGCTCATGGCCGCGTCGACCGCCTCCGCGAGGCTCTTCTCCACTCTTTCGGGGTCCTCGAGGCAGCCGTTGAGCGTGATGAGCGGGACGCCGAGGTTGGCGGTCAGGTTGCGGATCAGGGACTTCTTGCCCAGCCCGGGGGGGCCGTACAGCAGGATGCCGGGGACGCGGCGCCAGCGGTTGCTCTCGTAGAGCTCCGGGCACTTGAGCAGGTAGCGGGTCTGGCGGAGGAGCTGGCGGTGCATTTCGCCCACGCCGCCGAGGGGCACGGGCTCCTCGAGCTGCTCGATCTTGAAGCGGGACAGCTTGGACGTCTTCTTGGAGGCTGACGCTGCCGCTGTCGATGCCGCTGGTGTCTCTGGGGCCGCCCCGTTCTTATCCTGCTGCTTCTCGGCGCGCGGCGTATCCTTGGACGGCGCATCCTCCGCGCCAGCCTTGGCAGCAGCCTCCTCTTTCTCCTCGCCAGCCTGCTGTGCGTGTATCCTGCGCTTCTTCGCCGCCGGCGGCTGTCCTGTCGCCGAGGGCTGCTGCACCGGCTCCACGTTCCACAGCCTCGTCATCTGACGATTCAGCAGAAACCGCTCATCTTCTTGCTTCGCGATCTCCGCATCCTCGGCGTCCTCGTCGTCCGCGCCCTCGCCCTGCCCGTCGAGCGCCGCCTCCGAGTCCTCAGAGTCGGCGAGCTCCTCCTTGCGGAACTGCAGGACGCGGTCGATGGAGTCCTCGAGGGGCCGCTTCTTCTGCCGCCCCACGCTCGAATTGGACCGCTTGATGGCGTCGTAGGCGGCGGAGACGGTCTTGAAGGGCTTGCCGTCGCTGGCGTCCTCGAGCTTCTTGATGATCTGGTAGACGTCTCGGTCGAGACCCATGCGCAGGTTCGCGCGGGGCCTATGGAGGCTTGGTACCATGATGCCGGCTCGCGGCGCCGCAGTCGTCGGCACGGCCGTGACACATGTAAGAGAGCGAGAAGGAAAGGGGAAGAATAGGAAGAGACCAGGAGGTCAATGGGATGAGGCCTCTTCGTCTCGAGGGCCTGGGAAGCCTCACGTCCAAGAAAGAAAAGACGAGGAAAAATGACGGAAAAAAGAATTGATAAGAAGATTGATTGCTTATCGCGGAAAAGATTCCCAAAATGGCTTAGCCTCACTCTGGACCTGGAATCGATAAAGCTCCGATAAGAAGCCCGGCTATAAGCTTATCGATAACCGACACGACGTCCCGCCTCGTCGAGTCAGTGCCAGTCCGAGTCTCCAGACTTCTTCGACGACGACATCCCAGCATCAGGATCGCAGGTCACCTTGCGCCCGCCATCGATTGCGCCTCAGCGGGACACAGCTTGCGATCACAGATAGCAGACCCTCTCCTCCAGCTACTGCGCTCTCAGCTTCTTTTCTTCTCCATCCACGGCAACATGGGCGGCAATCAGAGCAGGGTCACAGGCCAGGACAGGTGAGCGCGTCTTCTCCCCCCCCCCCCCCCCCCCCCGGCCACCCCATTCAGCCTCTCCTCTCCTTCTCCGCTAGTCCTCCGCTCCCCCTCCTTGTCGAGAAACCACACCTATGTCTGGAAGCTCGCTTACCTCTTCCTCCCTCAGAGCCATCCTGGACCTCAAGAACCAGCGCGACCGCCTCCACCAGTACCAGCGGCGCATCGCCGTCCTCGCCGACGTCGAGACCGACATGGCCCGCACCATGCTCGGCAAGGGCGACCGCCCGCGGGCCCTCCTCGCCCTACGCCGCAAGAAGTACCAGGAGTCCCTGCTCTCCAAGACGGACGCGCAGCTCGCGCAGCTGGAGCAGCTGACGGCCAACGTCGAGTTCGCGCGCATCCAGAAGGACGTGCTCGCGGGCCTGCAGCGCGGCACGGCCGTGCTGTCCGAGATACACGCGGAGATGGGGGGGCTGGAGAACGTGGAGCGGATGATGGGGGAGACGGCGGATGCGATTGCGTACCAGAAGGTGGGGACTTCTCTTCCTACTTCCCTTCTGCCCCCCAAACTGGGATTCGGCCGTGGGGCGAGTACGGGTTTTGCGAAGCTGGGAGGTTGTGCATCCGCGGGTCTGTCAGGGCTGTGCTGACCCTTAGGAAAAAATCTAGGAAATCGGCGCACTGCTCGGAAGTCGCATCACCGTCGAGGAGGAGGAGGAGGTGGAGGACGAGCTAGCTGCGCTCGAGGCCGAGGTAGCGGGCGCAGAGCCGCAGAAGCTGCCGACCGTGCCGCATGCTCAGATCCCGGTTGCGCAGAGGGAGCGGGAGCGGGAGCGAGAGCGGGAGGAGGGAGAGGCGGAGGGGCGGACGATGCTTGCGGCTTGATGCCCCTGTGGTTCCCCTTTCCCCCCGCGGAGCGGCTCTTGAATGCGTAGTTGACTTTTGGGACCCTGATGGGGGGGTTCTTGTGTTTGAGCAATGTTCTTTTCTATTCTTTCTGACTCTGGTTTATCTTGGGTACGGATGGGTTTGGACATAGATAGCGAGCACCGGAGTAGGCGTTGTTCATTTTGATGATTTTCTTCTTTTGCGATTTCACAGCGAGACATTCAGCAGTAGCATTTCTACCACTTGACGTCTTGTTTCTTGTCTTCCTTCTTTGCCTTTTTGGCTCTTGACTTTTCTTCTGATTTTTCCCGTGATGTCCTTGCTTCAATTTCTCTAGATTTCTTTTTTGTCCTGCTACGGCATTCCGGTCTGCCCTCAGCCGTACTTGCTGAGCAGCCGCTTCATGATGGACATGGCGCCTCCGCGATAGCCACTGCCGAAGATGGCATAGTGGTTCAGGTGGTGATACCTGTTGAATGTCAGCCGAATCTGCCCGAAACAAAACCCCTTACCTCTCGGTGATGTTAATAGCGTTTGCTGCCAGACGCTCTTATGTGATGCAAACCTCCCGGGTGCATGCTGTGTGAACAACGCTCATGAAAGGTGTGAGATCGCAACCTGGTCAAAGTTGAAGCCTTACAGCTCATAGAGCAGGACGCGGTCGTCCCACTCATCCGCGGGTTCCGCCCTCGGAACCAACTGCCCATACTCCTTCCAAAAAGCGGACGAGAAGCCGCCAAACATGCGCATGATGCCAAGCTCGTACTCGGAATGGCCATACACGCTCGACGGATCGAAGACGACCTCCTGCGGATCCGATGAGGGAGTCGCTTCGTCGGCAGAGCTATAGATGATCGCCCTGCCGTGGTTTCCGCTCCACAGGTCGCCATGGACGACAACGGGCGTGATGCGCATGGTCTCCGGCCCGAGCAGGCGCGGCACCACGACGGCGGCCACGCGCTCGACGCAGCGCTCGAGGTCCGGATCGGCGCTCTGCTCGCGGCGCACGCGGCGGGCGATGGCGCGCAGCCTGTTGTCGGCGAAGAAGTCGGCCCAGGAGGCGCGCCAGGAGTTGTCCTGGGGAGTGTCGCCGCAGCAGGTGGAGACGGGAAAGCCGAAGACGGGGGAGGGGAAGCCCTCGGGGGTGGGGGCGGGCGTGGAGTGCAGGGCGGCGAGTTTGGCGGCGAGAGAGGGGCCTGAGTGAGTACTCGTCCGAGAAGGTGTGGTGCGGGTGGGATGGAGGTCGAGGAAATCGGTGACGAGGAAGTGCTGGCGGGTGTGTGCGTCTGCGTCTGCGTCTGCGTGGGCGTCTGATCGTTCACCTCTGTCGGTGTCCACAACTGGGTTGGTGTCTGCGTCGGCGCCCGTGCCCGTGTCTGTGAGCTCCCCGTGGGCGTAGGATTGGGGGCACAGATCCGGGACCACGTCATGGATGGCGTTGAGGGAGGCGTGCTCGCCGCAGAACATGGTCCTTGCGCCCTCCCCGGCGGCGATCTTGACGAAGAAGGCGCGGGGTGATTCGCCGGGACGCGAGGGCATGCAGGCTGACTTGGGCGAGGGGGAAGTAGAAGTGGAAGTGGATTCGGATTTGGACGTGGTGGAGGTAGCGAGGGTGGACGTGGACGGGGAAGCGGACGGGGACATCACCGTAAGCTTGTAGGTCGAAGTGAAGCCCGAGTGACCGATCGGGGAGAGCCGGGCGCCCGGGGCCGAGGCGCGGGGATCGAGGTCGAGAGCCTTGAGGATGGCATGATGAACGGCGGGCATCTTGGAGGGAGGGGGAGTTGGGGGATGATGTGGATCGTGCGGATCGTGCGAGACAGCCGTTCACGGCGTGCTCAGCCCGGAGGCCTGATAGGATTCAGACGAGAAGCAAGAGGGGAGACCGGCGACGATGTTGGCATGTATGTGTACGAGAGTATGTCTGAGCGAGTGTCAGTGGGAGTCCTCGAATGTCTGAGTGTATGTGAGTCTGGAGCATGTTGGGAGCGGGTGATGCATCATTTGGGGTCGGACGCATCCATGGATACAGACATAGCCATACAGAGCATGGATGATGAGGATGTGACGCCAGGAGGAGCTGCGATCGGCCACGGTGGCGCTGACCGAGGAGGGTTCAGGCGGGGATTAGTAGGATCGCGGCTGCGGCGCCCCATCATCAGAGTCATCGAGCTGGGACTGTGCATGATCTTGCGATCAAGAGATCAAGGCAGACGGCAAGGGAGGTTCCCCAAGGGGATGATGAGGGGCACATCACGATCGAAGGCATGCCCGTGGATGAAGCATGGAGGAGAGGTATGTCTCGATGAAGAATGAAGTCCAAGAGCTCCAGCTCGGGCAAGCCGCCGCGACAACTCCAAGACCTGTTACAATGATAGTCCCGATAAAATCATAGACGCCAGACCCCGATACATGAAACCCCCGATATGCTCCGCTGCCCATGATTGCCCCGTGTTCAATGTGAGTACTCCGTACTCCATGTGTGCTTTCAACTTCTTGTTGGACTCGGGACTCTCCCTCTTGATCCTCATCCCTTGGTAGTCCATGCTCTCTCCCCCCCTGATCCCCCCCGGTCCCATCTCTCTTGTCCTCTCCTGCGTCATGCTCATCGCTTCTCGAAAGCGTTCTCCAGGTGGTAGATGCTCCCCGCAGAGCTCTCGCTCGAGACAGACACGCCGTCCGAGTCCCTCGTCGGCAGCAGCGACGCCATCGAGCCCATCCTGCCGAGCCAGGGGTTCTTCTTCTCCGATCGGTAGGGCTTCGCGTTGGTCGCGATCGTCGTGAAGCGCACGGCCTCTGCGGCGTCCGTCTGGCGGCGTTGGTCCAGCACGGCCTGCTGCTGGAGGTGCAGCTGGAGCTGGAGCTGCTGGTATATCTGGAGCTGCTGCGGGGCGTCCTGGCCGGACTGGAGGAAGCACTTCCCGCAGGGGCAGGCGTTGGCGCCGGAGATGGGGGAGGGGGGGCGCAGTGGCGGGCGAACCAGCTCTGGCGGGAGGGCATGGCGAGGGTGGTAGGTATCTTGAAGAAGGAGACGGCGGTGGTGATGGGGAGGTGTGTACGCCGTAAGTGGGAGCTGAGGAGATGCTCGGCCGGTTGTTGCCCCTGTAGGCGTAGAGGGGTAGAGGGAGAGGTAGAGGCAGAGGTAGAGGTCCTGGGTATGGAGTATGTGGTAGGGGGAAGAGAGTGTAGGTAGAGTGTTTGGAGGAGGTCGTTCCTTGATGATTGCCCCGGGAGATGGTGGTACTCGTAGCAGAGGCTCTTTGAGTCAAGGAAGAGGCAAGAGGGGGCTTCCAAGGCAAATATGGCTCTGCTCGAATGCTCTGTGATGCGTGATGGACTGCAGCAGCAACATCTAGACAGACGAGTCGAGCGCCGCCCCCCCCCCTTATATACCAAATACCATTCCCTCCCTCACGCATCCCCGTCTTCTCCATGATGCCGGCTGCTGCCCTCACACCGGACACATGCCCGACAGGGATGCCACTCGAACCGCACGCTCGGTGCGCCCGGCTCTCGCGGAGACGACGCCGCCGGCGCGGCAAATCGGACATCGGGATCTGGGCGGCCCTGCCACCTTGCCCTCTTTCTCTCCCCCCCCTCCCCTCCCTCCCTCCCTACCCCCCCTCTTCCCGTGGCCCACGATCCGAGTCGACGCAGAGGGACACCCTTTTCGGCATCGGGGGGGCTGACTGCCCGCGCCATGCTCACATCCCGCATGCTAGTGCCCGTGCTTGCTGGCTTGTTGGTCCCTACGGAGTAGAGTATTCCGTATGCGTGCTCGATCGGCCTTTCACATTGGTCCTCGTACGGTGGCCGGGCAGGGCATGGCTGAAGAGCTCCCGAATACGCGCACCAGTTTTCCGACTACGCGCACCAATTTAGCCGTATCAGGACTAGGTATATGCACTACCTATTTTAGTAGTGAAGTAACCTCCCGCCCATATCTCCCAAGTACACCAAGGTTAATCGGGAACTGGAGCCTAGGCTCCTACGCATACACATACACACATACACAACACCTGACCCCCCCCCCCCTTACTTTTGACATCGCAGGCGCCTGCTCCTCGGCAATTCGCCTTTGATCAATGGTAGCCCCCTTTATAGGTGTTGTTACGAGTTACGATAGCTTCATTTTCTAATAGAAATTGCATGCGTAGCCTCAAGTCAACGGAGCCTGGGCTCCAGTTCCCGATTGACCTTGGTGTACTTGGGAGATATAGGCGGGAGGTAACTCCACCACTAAAATGGGTAGTGCATATACCTAGTCCTGATACGGCTAAATTGGTGCGCGTAGTCGGAAAACTGGTGCGCGTATTCGGGAGCTCATGGCTGAATGCTATGTAGTCGGACCACGGGAGCTTGCCGCCCCCTCCCCCCCCCCTACCCCTTGCTTGCTTGTCGTGATCTTCGCATTGCAGAATGCGCTAGTTGGTATTCGATCTTCAAGCTGGATGATGATCAGGAGACTTGAAGGTGAAGAGGCGCGTCCTGTGAAAGGGCTTGCGGCTCGTACGATGGATCCCAGGCTCGTACCTTGCTCGTACGCTCGTACGGTGCTCGTACGCTCGTACGGTGCTCGTACGCTCGTACGGTGCTCGTACGCTCATACCAGTACGTTGTATGTTGTACGGAGATGTATGTTGTACGGAGTACGCCGTAGACTCATGAGTCCATGCCTGCACACGTCCGCCGAAGCGAGGCGGGTCGATCTAGACCTCCTTCGGGAAACTCTCTGGCAAGCTGCATGCCGCAGGGTCTCCGGGACTCCGGATGGGCGGGTTGGAGGTCTGCAGCCCGCAGCCTGGCGCCGGGCCCATGCCGGTCGCACGAGATCGAGCCGGAGCGTCTGCTCGAAGAGGGAGGCTGCGGACCGGCGAGCCGGGGCCTGGACATGCCTACATAGTACTCGACACATGACGGCCCCTGATGCTGGACTGCCTCCATGCCAGGGCGGGTATTCGCATGCGTGCAGACCCTCAATGTCTGTTTGCTCCCGTCCTTGGATCTGCATGCGGTGTGCAGAGATGTAGTCATATATCCTGTACCGATTCTGTGTCTGTCTGTCTGTCTGTCTTGGAGTCTTCATGCACAAGCCAATGCCTCATCCAGCGCCCACCATCCACAGCCTTCTCCATGGTTCAAATGAAGAGGAGAAACCAGAAAACGAGCAGGTGAAAATACTCTCGGTCTTCCCGGATGCGGCCGACGGCAAAGTTGGCCAGGGGGCGCTACATGTACGTTGCTCGGAGTACGGATACATACTCGTACTCGTGCTCTCACCGGCGCCTTTTCGGCATCGCGTCGGTCTTCGGCATGTGCGGCCTGTGGATCACGAACCGCGACGACGGGCTACTTGTCCAGGTAGCACGAGTACGGGTCGCAGGCTACCTTGCGAGCCATGCGGTTCGAGTAGATATCAATGGATCCATCGCTCCGGGCACGGAGACTCGCCCAGGGCAGATGAAGATTCTTCGCACGACGGGCGGTTTCTTCGCCGGGAAGTGGACTCTGCGAAAAGCCCGAGTAAGCTCCGTGCGTTCGGAGTACTCGTACCCGTGTCGATGGCGTCAGGGGGGATATCAGCTAGGAAGACAGGGGGGGGG
>NIGD01000004.1:4786698-4812628 GCA_003055185.1 Escovopsis sp. TC | reverse complement strand
GGGGGGGGGGCGAGCTAGGGGGGTATGAACAAGAAGAAGAAGACGAAGAAGGAAAACGAAGATGACGAAAGAACATTGAAGTGAAGAAGAATGGGAAACCATCCTGGATGGAGGAGCCTCGCAGAGCTGGCAGGACAGAAGCTCGTTCCTACAATGGATGCCCGGAGCCCCCCCCTATGACACCGTATTGACGGGCGTTTGCTTCTCCCCCCTTGTTTCTCAGCATCCTCGAGGATCACACACATCCATCCATGCCTCCTCCGGCATACCCACCTTCTGCGATGGGCTTCACGAGGCCGAGATGGAACGGAGGGAGCACGACCGCCAGACATCAAGAGATATATCCATGTCTTCCCAGGCCAGATAGATTGTCCATGCAACCTTCATCTACTACGCAGTATCCATCTATCGTAGACTCGCCCGAGTACAAAGCACCATCCGTTCCCGCGCGGATGTGTCAATATGCCATCACTAGGACCTAGTATGCTCGGCATCTGCCCTCGACGGCGAGCGCCCTTCGTGCAACCCAAGCAGATGCCCCCCATCCCCCGCCCAGCATCTCCGCCATAGCTGCCGGATCCGGCCATCCTGCTGCGGCTATCCATCCCGGCGCATCCTCCGTCCTCGTACTCGTACTCCGTGCATGCTCCGTATGTCGGGCGACAGCTCACAAATTGCCAGACGTTCCAGGGCTTCACCTTGACAGCATCACGGGCGCGAGCACTCGGCGAGTCTCCCAGTACATACAGGGGTAAATACAAACAAGCTGAACTATCTCATCCTCATCCTCATCCTCATCCTCATCCTCATCCTCATCCCCATTCTCATCCTCGTATTCGTACAATGTGAAAAGCACAAATCGAGACCAGAGATTCTTCCTCCCCGGGCGTGATACCCCCCACATCTCCTCTCCCGCATGCAACGCTGCAGGATTCGGCATCCATCCATAGAAGCAAGGGTCTTTTCCCCCACCGTTTTTTGTTCCCTCTACAAAGGGCCCCTACGGAGTCTCTTCGTCATCAGACATGCCCACGGATATCTCCAAACAAATCGGGCTTTTTTGTTCTCCTGCCCCCCGAACTCGCTCTCGCCTAGGTTTGCCCCCTGTCCCCCTTTTACGAATCGTCTTTCCCCCTCTCTTTGTTGCGCTTGTGCGTTGGGCAGCTCTGTACTTGTGCTCCCTTTCCTCGGTACGAGTAGTAGTACTCACTCACTCACTCTACTACTCGTACTCGGCCTCGGAATCATTGCCCCTTTGTACTCATACCCATTCTCGTTCTCATACCACTTGTACTCGTCCTTGTACACGCGAGGCCGGCAATTCATATCAAACCCTTCTTTCGGGCAAACGAAACCGCTCGTGACCTCGGCTCCATCCCCCACCATGGGGCTCAAAGACCCGGCCTCTAGGAAATCTCGTCTCCGCCAAGACATTGCAACCGCCGCAAGGTTTCCACATGGACGACCTACTCGGCGGCAAGACCTTCCCCGCGCCTTCAGCTCTGCGTGACTCGACTCCCCTCACTTCATCCGATCACCCAATCTAGGTCCGTGGTGTGGTGTGTAGCCGACCAGTCGTACGCCGAAATCTCCCGTGATCACCTCTTGCCTGCCAGACGTGTGTGTAGACCGTCTAAGAAAAGAAAGGAAACGAGACAAACTGACCCGAGGAAAAAGTGCAGAACGTGATGTACAGAGGATATGTCAAAGAAAGATCAGCTGCGTCTCCCGGACCCCTCATCTCGTCATATGCGCCCTCCTTCTACGACTTCCCTCTCAACGACCTCGACTTGCCCGCAATCTCCCGTGCGCCGTCGCTCCATCACCCATCTCGTCTCCCCGCTGTCTCCCTCTTGGGTATACGAAATGCTGTCCGTCGAGCCCTTCTGCCTCCGGTGTTTCCTCAGCGCGAAGCCCATCACCGGACTGCTCCCGTCCGGTGTGAACTCCATCGGGTTGGCAGGTGCCCGAGACACCGGAGGGGACGGGGCCCCGGCGGGCGTGTCGCTCCTCTGCTGCTGTTGCGGTTGCGCCGCCGCGATGAGGGGTGCATCCTTCAGACCCGCTGGTGCGGCACCCGTCGCGCTGGTTGGGTCGCTGCTGGGGGCGCGGGTGACCTCGCCGGTGGCCCCGGCGTTCTCGGCGGGGAGGCTTGGCAGCGCGGGGATGGCCAGTCGTAGCCCAGGGCTCGCCGGCGCACTCGCCGCGTCCGAGTCGCGGCTCACCACCGAGAAGACGGAATTTTTCCTGCCGTGCGCACCGGTGTACGCCAGCGGCTGGCCTGGGAAATGGCTCGCTCGGGGCGAACTCTGCGCCTCCCCGCCCAGTTCCGATCTTGGCGATCCCTCCTTGCTGGAGACCAGGCTCGCCTGCGAGTCTCCCCACGCCCGGGATCGCAACCGCATCAGCGCCGACAGCGTCATGTCCTCGCCCCTGTCCGACATCATCGCCAGCTGCGCGAGCCCGGGGCTCTGCATCGTCGGCGTCCCTGCGGCGCCGTTCGGCATGCTGAGGCTCATCAGCGAGTTGCGGTTCGAGTACTCGGACCGTTCCGTAATCGGCGTCAAGTTCGGCTCCCGCGAGGCCACTCGCCCGCTCGCGCTGCGATCAAGGCCGTTGAGTCCCTTTGGGCCGAAGAACCCGCCGTTGGCGTAGCTGTAGTCCACGTCCGCGCTTTGGGACCCGTGAATGTTGATCGGTGCGGAATAGAAACCAAACTCCTGCCCGTACCACCCGTCCGCGTCGTTGGCAAGGGCACTGGCGTTAGCCTCCGCGATGATCGCGTCGTCATCCAGCTCGTAGTCGTTTCCCAGACCGTCGTCAACGTAACCGAAGTCCTCAGATGCATCAGGGTAATCGTAACCGACGGGGGGGTCTAGATCCCCGAGAATCTCGCTTGTGTCATCTGCCTCGCCGTAGCTCGGAGATTTGCTCCTCTCAAATTTGCCAGATGCCGCTGCCTTCTGAGCTGCAGCTGCAAGCGCCGCCTGGTACACGGCTTCCACGCCCCCGGTCGATCCGGACGTCGGGTTCGGTGACACCAACGGGGAGGCATCACCAGGGGCTGTTGTGGCACCGGCGATGCTTTCCTTCTCCCGACGCATTCTCTCCTGCTCGTCTTCCATCTCGCCGCTTGATTTTTCGGGGCGCGTTGCCATTGCTTCCTTCTCGGTCATCAGCGACGGACTCCCTCCGACACCAGATTGGACTTGGCCTGGAGGGTCAAGGGAGCCTTGCTGCCGAGACAATTTGGATGCCATAAACGATGGCCGCTTTGTCGACTGCTGGTGAGCTGCCCTTCTCAGGGACTGCGCCAGGGCAAATGCCCCGGGCAAGGGCCGTCCGAATTGATCAGTGTCGTTATCGTCGAAGATCGATTCGTCAAAGGGCACACCGTCGCTCTCGGGCTCGGCAGCAAGATCCTCAGCAAAGGTACCCTCAAAACTGGCAATATCCCCACCAAAGTACAGGTCATCGTCCGTTAATCCACGACTGGTCGCGGCTGGCTGGTGTTTCGGCGTTTGTGTGGTCAAATCATGGGTCGGCCGAGGTACTTCAAGATGCACTGCCGTTTTCGGGGTATGTTCATCATATGTTTGATCCAACGGCTCGCGATCCTCCATCTCAAATGAGCCAAAGAAGGGCTGTGATTCAGGGGGTGTGGCATCTAAGTGGCCGGGACGCTCAGCTCGCTGGTCAAGAGCATCATCCTGTTCTGTCACTGAACCGGGAGCCCGGGAGGGGCGCACCGCAGCTGAGCCAGGGTTGGATCGCTGAAAAACGAAACCAGCAAAATTCTCTTGGTCATCATCAGGATCGGCCGGATCTGAGTAGATGTTATCGTCATAGGTCTCCTCGTCGTAGTCGGCGTTGATTCCGGGTATCCTCTCCTCCAGGCCATCATCCTCCATCATGGCGTCATAGTCAAAACCGTCATCATCATATTCATCGTACATTGAGTCTCTCGGAGCGCCCGCGGCGGCAGCCTTTTTGTCGAGCTCACGCTGCCGATGCCGCTCCTCGAGCAGCTTCTCCTGATTGGCAGAGCCAATCATGTCAAAACTGAAGCGAGACGAGGTGCTCTTCATGTGTCTCGGGATAGATGAGAGGGACATATTCCTCGAGGAGTGCGACGTGCGGAACGAGCCGCTTGCTCTCGAGGCGGGGTCGACCGCGTCATCGCGGAGACCGGCTCTTCTTGAGGAACCATGCTGGGAGACAGGAGCGCCATCATGAGAGGCGACCGGGTGCACTGATGAGGACTTCTTAGGGGGCAGAACCTGTTCGATGAGCGAAGACTGTGTCCCCACGGTGGAGACACTCGACGACTTCACGATGGCGTTAGAGGTGGATGCGCCTCGAGGGTCAAGTCCTGAAGAATCAGACGCATTACTGTAGTGACGGGAGGTTCCTCGTTGCAGCTCCGGACTTGTGGGGCCATAGCCGCGGTGTATCCTCGTGTCTATCGTCAGGTTATTGAGCTGAGTCGTGGACAAAGTTGTGGGGATATGAGTTGCGGGAGCGCTGCTCTTTCGGCGCGGGGCACTGAAGTCGTGAACCCTGGTTCCCCTGATGCGAGGATCGTACGTCGGCTCATCGGCACGGCCACCAAGGGGAAGAGGGAGGTGATCGCGGGCGGATTGATTCGCTCGCCGCTTCATGAGCAAGGACGACATGTGATTCTTCAAGAAAGGAAGACCTTTCTTGCCCCTCTTGGGCTCTGCGGCAGGGACATTTTTGGCAGGGAACGATGGCGGCGGCGGCGGCGGCGGCGTAGGGTCACTGCTGAGTCGAGCATTTGCTGGTCGAAGCGAGGTAGTCGACGTGTTGCGCTGGCCAGCCGAGATGTTGAGTAGAGAGGTCGACTTTGAGCTGGTCAGTATTCGCGACAATGGTCTGACCGTGGGATCAGGTTGAGTGGACGTTGGCCTCGGTCCCTTGATGGTCGAAAAGTCCTCGGAAGCCTCCCCTCGCGGAGACGGAGCACTTGCATCGCGACGATGCTTGCGAAACGCAACTCCGCCGATGAAGCCAGACATCGTGTTGTAGGACGACCGCGAAGCCTGCAGTGAAGAAGGATCATCGAGGGGCGATGGCCTTGCGTCTTGACTCCCTTGAGATTCGAGGTCGATGGGCGTCGTTGTCACTTTCGGGATCGGCGGCAGCACCAAGGGCTGCGACGAAGCTGCTTCCGGCAGGATTCGGCCGTCCGCGGACAGCGCACCACCATTAGCAGCGAGAGGCGGCTGTTGCTGAGGCTGCTGAGACGCCAGAGCCTGTTGATCGAGGGCCGGGGAGCTCGGGCTACGATGAAAGCGTAGATGGGACAGCATGCCGTGCGACGGTGCCATGGAGAGAGATGGGATTCCGAGATCTTGACTCAGAGCTGTTTCGGAGATGCTCGAGGCAAGGACAACCGCGATGCACGGGTCGAACAAGGGACCAGGTACTCCGTACGAGGAGCGAGGAGCGACAGGCGATTCCTACGCGGTCATCGCTGATGGCGTCAGAAAGCTATCATTGTCGGCGTTTGTACTCCGTCCTCCAGACCCTATGCACGCTCGCAACAGCCTCGGGACGGTGTCAATCGGCTGGTGTGAGGGCTTCAATCGGATCGGTGGAGGTAGAAGTCTTTCATCAAAGGTCGCAGAGTTCCGAACGCCGAGAGAAAGACAGACAGCATCGAGGCATGCGTCGCTGTGGAGATAGGAATGTGCGCAATCCGCAGCTAGTAGTTTGCAGCTGCAAGGCACCGTATCCGTCTTGAAGGCCAGGAACGGCTGAACTCGACTCGACTCGAGAGATTGGCGATCCCTGCGATTCGTCCCTCTTTTTTTCTTCCTCTCCCAGCCCGATCCCCTCTTACGAGTACTCGTACCACCGAGACAAGGGCCCCCCGCGTTCGCAGGACTCGCGATAAATGGAATGCAGACTATGCGCTGATGTGTGAGCATGGAGACTGGAAGACAGTCGAGGCCGCGCCCCGCAAACATCGCGCTTACCACCTTGAGACCTGGATACCTACTCGTTCTCGCACAAGCTAACCGTGCTCGAGCTGGACTCGGAATCTGAAGGGATCGAGGCCGGAACCGGGGGAGCCTCTGGGCCTGCCAAAGAAGCACGAGCACGAACACGTACCGTATGGTCCGAGATCGTTGCGGTGCTAACGTCGTCCGAACGCGAGCCGTCCGAGGCCCCGGCTGCTTCTACCCCGCGTCCTGAGCCGACTGGATGTCGATGCTTTAGTGGGGAGAAATGTGGCCAGAATGGAGGAGAGAGAACCGAGGAAGAGGACGGGGGGAATTGAGGTCGAGGTTGAGGGTGTCGCGAGAATCAACACGAGGAAAATACATCCATTGTGTATCTCAATTCGATACCAGTATGAAACGGAAGGTGCTTCCCGCACGTCGCAGGAGCTGCTGCTGCAAGAGCTGAGCCGGGGCGCCCTTTCCCGATCTGTCTGGAGATGGCAGAAGAACTGGAAGTTGGCAGGTGCAGGCGGGCGGCACCTTCCACGCCGGAAACTCGTTATGATGATACTCCGTACGGAGTACCTACCTCCTTAGTACGGAGTAGTACCTTACACAAGGATGACCTGGAATCGTTGTATCCGATTCTGTATATGCTGAGTCATCGTCGTCGTCCTCCTCCTCCCACGAGCCATGGAAGATCGTCGTCCTCAAATTCGAGCCGATTCAACTTGGAGCTCCCAAAGTAGAGGGCACTCGATCCTGGAGGCTTTTGATTTCTTCGGCATCTTTGGAAGACGACGCCGCGAGACGACGAACAGATCGAACCGAACGCCTCGACACTCATCCCTCTTACGGGGCCACGCCACAGGATACCGACCAGAGGTCAGTCAAGATAAATCGAAAGGCTGAAAGGCGCAGCTGAGTCCCTCGCCAACCCCCATCCATGTGTCAAATTGCCCGCTGCTACGAAGTGCGAGTGCGAGAGACGGAGTTGGAGTACGGAGGACGGGATCTGACCATATTGAGGGGAGCACAGGCACAAGCAGAGTTTCATCAGCGCCTCATCCCATCGTCCAGGCCCCTGCTTCGGCTTGCATGTGCCGGTAGCCCTGCCAGGACGCGCAAGCAACCACGCAACCACGCAACAGACGACAGACAGCAATCCAACTTTGTGGTCTGAGGGAAGGGAAAGGGACGTGCCGCCGTGCCGCCGTGCCGATCAACCGTGGCCTAGCCCCCGCTACCGCCGCCGCCGATGGGCTCTCGTGCGCGCGCAAGCCATTGCGTTTTCCTGCCCTCTCCGAGGCCACGCTCTCCGCATCTCCGCACGCTAGATACTCAGTGCATGGTCCGTTGATGCGGCGCGCGTCGGCCAAGGAAGGCGAGGTGGCTGCATTCCAGCGCCGGATGCCCCGAGTCTCTCGAGTCGGGTCGGCTGCGGCGCATCGACAGAGGCAGCGGACGCCTAGGAGCCCGGCTTTGGCCTTGCCGACTACGGGATACTAGCTCCATGACCATCATCGATGAACGCACGCTTCCGTCGAAGACGATGACGATACGGAGTACACTTTGTACGAGTACAAGTACGAGTACCAAGCTCTAGTAGTACTACAACGCATCAGTCATTGGGCATTCCTGTTGAGACGCAATCCATCGTTAAACGACCCGAACCCTTCGAATCCCTTCTTGTCTTGCATCTTGCATCTTTGCATTTCGATTTGCGCATTCTGCATCGACATCTGCATCTGCTTCTGCGTCTGCGTCTGCATCGGCATCGGCATCTCACGACCTGCAGCTGGCTGCCCTTCTTGAGCTCACTCGTGCATGAGCTAGGCCGCTTGAGCTAGGGCGGCCCCCCTTGGGAGTTGTCGCTATACCCGGAAGGGCTTGTCGCCATTGCGTCGCCTTTTCGGTCGTCTTGAATCGCATGCACATATGATACGGGGCATATTTATATAAATGGATCCTCGCTCGTCTTCGTATCCGCTTCCTCGGACTCGGTATCATTCCAGATTGAAGGACCCTGCGAGAAAGATGGGCGGTGCGCGATGGTCGCCAGAGGTCTCGGAGAGCCAACGAGGCCTCAACAAGCCCCCGAAGCGATCCTGGGCGCACGGCCTCCTGGCCCTATGCTCACGCCGCATGCAGCTGGGTGGGACCCGCTCGCTACGATACGTCCTCATCCTTCTCCTCGGACCTCTCTCGATCTTCGTGTTCCTGCTATACACCCGCAGGAGGCATCAGGAAGTTTTGACATGGTCGCCGAGTGAGGACCTTACCGGGCCTGAGGGTCTGAGGATCGTCGTCTTCGGCTCCCAGGACACTCTCGGCAGCGCTCATGATGCTGCGCACACGCAGATGACATGGCCGGAGCATCTCTGCGAAACGGTAGGAGCTTGGCTTGGTCGCATGTTCACAGGGTCCCGAGGTTCGCTTGCTGATTCGCATCTCCTGTTTCACAGTTACAATGCGCATCCCTCGTTTCACTCGTCCCAACGTCCGAGGCGCCCACTGCCCTGATGTCCAATGCCGCTTACAATGACACTCTGGTGGATATCAGCAAGCTCGCCCGGACCGCCAACATCACGGAAGTCCCCTCCAGTGATCAGTTCTTCATCGTCGAGCAGTATCCGGTGCCACAGACCCCAGACCTGGTTGCGCAGGTGAACGAGTTCCTTTCCATGGAGGCGACGGGCCTTGCGCCCCGATCAACGCTCTGGATCTTTTCCTTCGGCACGTGGGATATATGGAACTGGGCTTCGCTTCCCCGCCAGGCAAGCGAGCCCCTAGTCGACGCCGCCGTCGACCTCCTCTTCGAACAGATCGAACTGCTGTACAGGAAATCGCTGAAGCCCGGGTCGATCGCCTGGTCCGACTTCTGGTCGTACGTCCCCCCGGAGGACGTTGACTACGCCACGCATCCGCCAGAGAAGAACCTCAACACGAGCAAGGTGGAGGGCTTCAGGGTTCTTATCCCCGAGCTCCTAGACGTCACCCTCACGCCGGGATGGCAAAAGCGCCCGATGCCCTCGATGCCCTACACGAGAAGCATGGAGCTGCGCAACGCAGCCAGCCTGACGAATCGATGGAACGACCAGGTGACCCACCGACTGGAGGACTGGAGGAGACGGAGGAACGAGAAGCCCGACGGCATCGAGCAGGACGGCGTCGCCACGGTCGAGTTCATGCCGTCCAGCGTCCCGCGGCGGCGCAGCGAGCAAGCCGAGGAGAAGCGAGACCCGCACATAACGTACGCGCCATATCCGTTCCGCGTCGGCCTACACGCCACGCTGGTCTCGACCATCCTGGCCGCCGTCGCGGAGCAGGACCTGCAGCAGGCCGGCATCACGGACGGCAGGGGCCGGGGGACGTTGTCGAAAAAGGATCCGATGATGTTCCTCGACGTGCGGACGCCGTGCGTGGTGCGCGCTGAAAAGGGGCCGGGTGTCACGATGACGGGTGACTCGGGAGCCGAGTGTGATAAGCCAAGTGATCATCTCTTCTACGATGAATTCACGCTCGGCCAACGCGCATCGAAGCAACTCGCGGAGAAGGCTGCGGAATACCTGCACAGGCAACATGTCATTTGATCTTTTTTTCTGTTCTCCCAAATAAGGGAATGGGGCAAAGCGATAGAAGCGGTCATTCTACTCAAAGCGAAGAATGTACATATGACATGTGCTCGCATGCGAAAACTACTCACAAAAAAACCCTCGAAAAAGAAATCTTGGAATTGTGTCCTGGATCTATATTTTGGTATACACATGCAACGGCGCCTCCCTCCTAAAACAACGTGTTCCACAGGTCACAGCAGTCCTCGGAGGACCTTGATCTGTTCCAGCACGGAGGCCTTGCTGGTGCCGCCCTTGGAGAAGCGCCTCTCGACGCTGGTCTCGTAGTTGAAGGCCTCCGCAATGTCCTCCTCAAAGCGGTCGTCGATCTCCTTGAGCTGCTGGAAGGAGAGCTGGTTCATGGGTATGCCCGTCTCCTCGGACTTGGCGACGCAGCGGCCCGAGATGTGGTGTGTCTCGCGGAAGGGGACGCCCTTCCGAACGAGGTAGTCGGCGACGTCCGTGGCAAGCATGAAGGGGTCGAGAGCGGCGCGCATCTTGTCCGGGTTGGTCTTGAGGGTGGCGAGGACGCCGTTGGCGATCTGGATGCTGTCGCTGACGGTCTTGACGTGGTCGAGCATGGGCTCGACGCTCTCCTGGAGGTCCTTGTTGTAGGTGCTGGGCAGGCCCTTCTGCGTGACCATGAGGCCGGCCATTTGGCCGAAGGCGCGGCCGCTCTTTCCCCTGAGCAGCTCGAGGCTGTCCGGGTTCTTCTTCTGGGGCATGAGGGAGGAGCCCGTGGAGTAGGCGTCGGCGAGGCGGACGAAGCCGAACTCGGCGGTGGAGTAGATGATGAGGTCCTCCGCCCATCGGGAGACGTGCTGCATGAACATGGCGCCCCACTGGAGGGTCTCGGAGACGAAGTCGCGGTCTGCGACGCCGTTCATCGAGTTCCACAGCTGGCCCTCGAAGCCGAGCTCTTTGGCCATCATCTCGCGGTCGATGCCGAACGGGTTGCCCGCGAGCGCGCCGCAGCCGAGCGGGTTGCGGTTGACGCGGCGGATGACCTCGCGCAGGCGCTCGAGGTCGGCGGCGAAGGCGAAGCCGTGGGACAGGGACCAGTGGCTCCAGCGGATGGGCTGGGCGCGCTGGAGGTGCGTGTAGCCCGGCATGACGAGGTCGATCTCCTGCTCGGCGCGGGCGGCGATGACCCCCAGGAAGGCAACGAGGTGGGCCTCGATGGCGCGCAGCTCGTCGCGCAGCCACATGCGCATGTCGCAGACGACCTGCTCGTTGCGGCTGCGGCCCGTGTGCAGCTTGCCGGCGACGCCCTTGCCGATGAGCTCGCCGAGGCGGCGCTCGTTGGCGGTGTGGATGTCCTCGTCGACGCCGGGGACGATGGCGAAGGCGCCGGCGTCCCACTCAGCCTCGACGCGGAGCAGGCCGACGTGGATCTGGTCGAATTCGGCGGTGGTGATGATGCCGGCCTTGGCGTTGGCGCGGGCGAAGGCGATGCTGCCGCGGATGTCCTGCTTGTAGAGATGGCGGTCGAAGTAGATGCTCTCATTGTACTTGACCATCAACGGGTCGAGGCCGCCTTATGCCGCAATACGCGTCAGCCATTGTTCTACTCCACCCCCAGACCTCTTTCTCGCTGGACTCGAACACCTGAATGTTTCCTAAGGCCCCCCATCTGTCATGGCCACTGACCTGTGAAGCGGCCTCCCCAGAGCATCGTGTCGCTTGGCTTGGATTCGGAGGCCATTGTGTCTGACGAGTGTAAGGAGACTGCCCAGAACGAGACCCTCGAAGCGGGAATCGACTTCTTCCACAGAATATGACCCTCGATCAAGACAGAGAGAGGAATCAAGAGCCTGGAGAGGGAGTTGAAGATGTCATGGAAACGAGGTTGATGCCGATTCGGAGTCGAGCAGCGGGCGATGACTCAAGATGTTAAGGTCCAGGTACCCGCAAGTGGATCCCCCTCGACCCCTCAAGTCCCGATAAGTCCCGATTTGGTCCTCGCACGGGCGCGTCCCTGCAGATTGGATGGCGGGGCGCCGATAAGAGACCTGGAAGTGACTTTGGCCGAGTCATGGACCTGCAGTTGGCCGCTGCTCATTGGCCAGTGCGCCGCGTATCCGCTAACAGAGAACGCGGGGCAGTTTCGTTATCGGGATTTTGGAGGGGAGTTTTTTTTTAAATTGAATTTACTTTTTGGAGAGGGAGATATTGCTAGCATTGAGTGCCCCCGCCTTTCTGCGTCATTCGAGGCTAGAAAATATTCTACGACAAGACGAAGACGAGAAGACGACAAGAAGACAGACGACGTGGGATAGAGAGAGCGACATTTCTGTTTCCAGCGAGCGACCCGCGCAAAGTCTTGCCTTTGCCTGACGCTTTCGAGTGGGAGCGAGAAGGAGAGACGTTGGATCAATTGGCCTCTGCCAGATACTCAGCAGGTGAGTCTCGTGAGGGGGGGGTTGAGGAAGGGACCTGGAGATTGAGAGGCAAAGGGAGGGGACAATTGGGATATGGGAGGGGGAAGAGGAAAGACGTGAAGGGATGGAGAGAGGGGAGAGGAAGAGGGTAGAGAGGAGAGGGAGGAGGATAGAAGAGAGGAGGGAGGAGGGAGAAGGAAGGAGAGAGAGAGGAGACCAGATAGGAGAGACCAGAGACCAGAGACGAGAGGGGAGAGACGAGGGGAGAGACCAGAGTCGAGAGACGAGAGACGAGAGACGAGAGGGGAGAGGGGAGAGACGCGAGGGGAGAGGGGAGAGACGAGAGGAGAGACCAGAGACAAGAGGGGGAAGACTTGAGCACTGGCCTGACAATTTGGAGATAGCAATCGACGAGAGACCGTCATAATGGCCGACCTGAGAATCCTCCTCATCGGAAACGGTGGCCGCGAGCACGCCCTGGCCTGGAAGCTGAGCCAGTCCCCCCGCGTCGAGGCCATCTTCGCCGTCCCGGGCAATGGCGGGACCGCGACGTGCCCCAAGGTCACCAACGTCGACTCTGTCTCGGCCGACGACTTCCCTGCCCTCGTCCGCTTCTCCCAGTCCAACGCCGTCAACCTTGTCGTCCCCGGCCCCGAAGCCCCGCTCGTCGACGGCGTCGAAGGCTTCTTCCGCCAGGTCGGCATCCCCTGCTTCGGCCCCAGCAAGGAGGCCGCGCGCCTCGAGGGCAGCAAGACCTACTCCAAGGACTTCATGGCCAAGTACAGCGTGCCCACGGCCGCCTACCGCAACTTCTCCGACTTCGACGAGGCCGTGGCGTACGTCGACGGCGTCGACCACGACGTCGTCATCAAGGCCACGGGGCTCGCCGCCGGCAAGGGCGTCATCCTGCCCCAGTCCAAGCAGGAGGCCCGGGACGCGCTGCGGCAGATCATGGTCGACAGGGCGTTCGGCGACGCCGGCAGCGAGGTCGTCGTCGAGGAGCTGCTGCTCGGCGACGAGCTCAGCGTGCTGACCTTCAGCGACGGCTACACCTTCCGCTCGCTGCCCCTCGCGCAGGACCACAAGCGCATCTTCGACGGCGACCAGGGCCCCAACACGGGCGGCATGGGCTGCTACGCGCCCACCAACATCACGACCAAGGAGCTCATCGCCCGCATCGACAGGGAGATCCTCGAGCCCACGTTCGCCGGCCTCCGCAGGGAGAGGCAGCCCTTCTGCGGCGTGCTCTTCACGGGCCTCATGATCACGAGCGCCGGGCCCAAGGTGCTCGAGTACAACGTCCGATTCGGCGACCCGGAGACCCAGACCGTCCTGCCCCTGCTCTCCGCCGACACCGACCTCGCCGAGATCATGCTCGCCTGCACGGGCGGCTACCTCGACAACTGCACGCTCACCATCCAGGACCGGTTCAGCGCCACCGTCGTCCTCGCCGCGGGCGGGTATCCCGGTTCCTACGCCAGGGGCACCCCGATGACCGTGCTGCCCGCTCCCGCAGGGGCCACCGTCTTCCACGCCGGGACCCAACTTGACAAGGGGGGCCAGCTCAAGACCTCAGGCGGCCGCGTCATCGCCGTCAACGCCGTCGGCGACTCCCTCCGAGCCGCCGTCGACGCCGCATACGCCGCGCTCGACTCCGGCGTCATCGACTTCGAGGGCAAGTTCTTCCGCAGGGACATCGCACACCGGGCCTTCCGGGCCACAGCGGGCAAGGAGTCCATGACCTACGCGCAGGCCGGCGTCGACATCCAGGCCGGCAACGACTTCGTCGAGAAGATCAAGCAGGCCGTCGCCAGCACCCGGCGCGCCGGCGCCAGCGCCGAGATCGGCGGCTTCGGCGGCGAGGTCGACCTCGCCGCGGCGGGGTATCCCGGCGCGCCGGTCCTCGTGGGCGCCATCGACGGCGTCGGCACGAAGCTCATGATCGCGCAGGCGATGCGCAAGCACGACACCGTGGGCATCGACCTCGTCGCCATGAACGTCAACGACCTCGTCGTCCAGGGCGCCACGCCCCTCATGTTCCTCGACTACTACGGCTGCTCCAAGCTGGACCTCGCCTCGGCGGCCTGCTTCGTCGAGGGCGTCGCCGCCGGCTGCATCCAGGCCGGCTGCGCGCTCGTCGGCGGCGAGACCGCCGAGATGCCGGGCATGTACCAGGCCGAGGACTACGACGCCGCGGGCTGCGCCGTCGGCGCCGTCACGCACGAGGGGATGCTGCCCCGCAAGGACGCCATGGCCGCGGGCGACGTGCTGCTCGGCCTCGCGTCCCACGGCGTGCACTCCAACGGCTTCTCCCTCGTGCGCCGCATCGTGCAGGCCGCGGGGCTGGACTACGCGGCGCCCGCTCCTTGGGAGGAGTCAGTCTCTCAACAAGAGCAACACACCCGAGGGCAGAAATCCGTCGGCGAGTCCCTCCTCACCCCCACGCGCATCTACGTCAAGAGCCTCCTCCCCGTCCTACCCGACATCAAGGGCCTCGCGCACATCACCGGCGGCGGCCTCGTCGAGAACGTCCCCCGCATGCTGCCCGACCACCTCGCCGCCGAGATCGCCTACGGCACGTGGGACATGCCTGCCGTCTTCCGCTGGCTCAAGGCCGCGGGCAACGTCGCGCCCGCCGAGATGTGCCGCACCTTCAACTCCGGCATCGGCATGGTCGTCGCGCTGGAGCCGGGCAAGGCTGCCTCGGTGGCGGCGCGGCTGCGGGAGGGCGGCGAGACGGTCTACGAGATTGGGAGGCTCGTGGAGAGGGGGCAAGGGGCTGCGGGGTGTACGGTGCTGAACCTCGAGTCGTGGGTCTAGGGAGAGAAGACTGGGGAATGCCAGCGATTCATGCCACTCTCTTCTCTTGCTCCTTCTCCTCTCCCCTACTGTCTCTTCTCCTTTCTTCTCTACGTGTACTTTCTTGTGTTTTCTCGGTTCCTCGTTTCTCTTGCGACGTGCGCTTTCGATTCTGTCTTCCTCTTTCGTTAGACGTGCATATGGCCTGATACACACTGTTTGGGATACATCGATGATCAAGAGGAGTCTGGAAGAAAAAAAGAAGACCGACATACTATAACCTACAATTTCTTATCCAGACATGCACAATCTATCGCATCATACCATCTATCCCCATCAGTCTATCTGTTCTCACTCAATCTGTCCCGAACTCAGCCCGTCCCTCATTCAATTTGTCCCATCAACTTGACCCATTACTCTATTTGTCCTCATCGCTCAATCTGTCCCATCAATCTGTCCCCCAATCTCTCCCATCCAATCTGGCCCCCAATCTGTCAACGAACCAACGCGCCCCCTCCATCGACTGCGGCACCGATAAAGAGGATCTGCAACGCCGTCCAGCCCCGGATATGCCCGTCCTCGGCTAAATATCCAGAAAGGGGAGGCCGACGTTGAAAAGGGGTCAAAGCGATCACGAGAGGGGTATCCCATTCTGGTGCTGGATGGACACTTGCAGCAAGGATCCGGACGACCTGAACGGCAGTCCCTGTGCGGAGTGCGAGGACTGCGCTCCTTCTCCTTGATGATGATAACGGGCGCCTGCCCCGGCTCACGCGGGTTTGATTTCTCCCGGCTGCGCGGGAAGGGTTCTGCCAGATCTTGCATCCTTCTCCTTCTCCTCCTGCTCGTCATACTCCTCCTGCTCCTCCTGCTCCTCCTGCTCCTCCTGCTCCTCCTCCCCACAACCGGCTGCCAATGACCTACATGATTTGACCTCCTCGTCCTCGTCCTCGTCTTGATCCTCTTCCTCGTGGTGCCCCCACCCCAGTCAATGGCCCTGCCACGCGCAACACCAAGACAAGGGACAAGGACAAGGACAGCCAGCAGGTGCCCTGGGACTATGCGTGAGGCGGCCGCGACGAGTGCGCCATGACCCGGGGCTTTCTCCCGCCGCAAGGAACGCTTTACCCGTCCTCATGCTCGTACTCGCACGAAGGCACTCGCCCGCGCTCCCATATTTTGCCGGGCACATGCATGCCGATCAGGATGCAATGCGATGTCATGCTGCATGGGGATGCGAAGGGGCAGCAGGAAGGGAATTCCCCCATCGGCGGATGGGTGAATGCGTATGCCGGGGACTGGGGAGGAGCGTGGAAGGGGGGCAGGGCTCGTCGATGATTGCACCGGCGCTCGTGAGTGCATTCGCCCCGGATGGATATCTGCAGGATGAAGGTATGTACACCCGTTGAGGATTGCATTCGCCCCAGATGGGTATCTGCAGGATGCACGCACTCCATGGAGGATCGCATTCGCCGCCGGATGGTTTGACGCAGTCTTGTGTGAGCATGTACTCCGCGCATGCAGGCCGCGTCCAATGGGCTGGGATAGGGGGGAACGGGAGGGGAGACGCGGAGGATCCGATCAGCCCACAGGATGCGGCGTGCAGTGCGAGTACTCGTACTCGAACTCGTACGAGTACGGCTTGCTATGTTCGTGCAAGTTTGTACGGGGTATGTGCGGAGGATGTACGGAGTACGAGCAGGAGGACCACTGAGGAGAGGCACTGGGATGGCAGAAGGGTCAATCTATGGGATGCACTTTTTGCCTCTTGGGGGATTTCAGCTTGTGTGGACTCGTACTCGTACTCGTACAGGCATGAGGATGGATACATTCCTTGTGGGGTGTAAACTCGTGCTCCATGGCAGTGAAGAGGGCAGAGGCGCAGCAGAGATCGAGCGAGAAAGACGGAAACGGGCAGGGAGACAGAGAAAGGGTCGAGGACGATGGATGAGTGCGCAGAGGGCCCCCGATGAGCTGATGTCTAAAAGGGGTGCCTTCGGATGAGGACGACCAGTGATCCTTGTGATGGGAGACGGCACCAGTATTCGAAACGGAGTTGTGAGGTGTTCTCCATACGTGGTGTACGAGTACGGAGTAGAAGTACTCGTACTCCGTACTCTCTTACCAGTACAGTGTCAGCATTGGCAAGCTGGCACAGAGTTGGACGGACCGTGAAGGGGGCTGGCCGGCTGTACGAGTACGAGAGCGAGTACTCGTACGAGAGCGAGTGCTGTGGAAGGACACAGAAGGGAGTACTCCGTATGGAGGACAGAGTTGTTCGCATCGCATGAGATCGAAATGTCGACGATCTGGCAGCTTCGCTGCATGATCGACGCGCGATGCGGGTTCGAGACAGGCGTGGAAGGTGAGGTGGAGTGGTTGAGGCTGCTGATGATGTCTGCGATCTGCGTGTCGATCCGCAGAACCACGACGAGGGTTCTTGACAGGAGCAGGGCAGAGAGTGCAACGCAACCTCCTCCTCGTCATCATCATCATCATCATCATCATCATCATCATCATCATCATCATCATCATTATCATCATCACTCACCACAAGCTGCTCCTCCTCCTCCTCCTCCTCCTCCTCCTCCTCCTGATCTTGCGAGTCGTCGACAGGTATGGTCCTACTCTACCTGATAGCACGTACCAGTAGACTCCAAGGCAGACAGGAATAGGTGCCTCTATTCTGGAGCCAAGACAATAGGAGGGACGCTGACGTCATGGCCCCGCTGGGACGAAACGTGCCTAGCGCTGCGGGCGGAGCCCTTGAGAAGCGATGGAAGGCGCCGCGGGCACGGCGATTGGCCGGGAAAGGGGCCGTGGTCCCGGGGGCTGGGTACATGGACTACTAGGTACTCGTACGAGTGCCGATACTTTTGCGGTGGGTAGAGTGAACCTTGTAGCGACGTCGGTGCGGGCGTCAGCGCAAGGTAGAGGGGACTTGTGGGTGTGGTGTTTCTCGCGGCTTCTGCGAGTACGAGTACTCCGTAGTCGGGGGAGAGAAGGCAAGCGGTGGGGCTGCGCGCGGGAGGCTGATTGGCTGCCCTGCTGCTGAGGGTGGGGCGGGGAGACGAGAGAGGAAAGGCATGAGGAAAGAGGAAAGAGGAAAGAGGAAAGAGGGGGGGGCGAAGGGGGGCTTGGCGCAGGGGGGGCGGGGCAGGTGCGTGGTGAAGAGGAGGAAGAGATCATGAGAGATTCCAGTTGTACCCCGTTCGGAGCACAAAGTACAGATACGTGGCTGCGGATCCAGCTGCGCAGGCATTGGGGGTAGAGATACCTCGAGGGGGCGAGGGGAGGCGGCGCAGAGGAGCATAAAGAACTTACGAGTACGGAGTACGAAGACGAGGACGAGCTTCATCTTCGATCTTCGATGATGACGAGAAGTGATGATGGGAGCAAATCAGACTGAGAAGTCCATGAAGAGAGGCGGCGGCGAGGGCGGCAAGCGCAAAGGCTGATGCCAAGCACGGATCGTACATGCGCTGAGCACAAGACTCGGCGTCGATCTGACACAGGCGATGGAGCAGCAGGATTGGATCCGTGGATCCATGGATGCTATGGATTGCCGTGCAGATGGTGGATGGTGGATGGTGGATGGTGGATGGTGGATGGTGGATGGACGGACGGCTGCACGTCTTGAGTCGCTCGACATCCGACGCCCACTGTGAGAGAGGCTCAGGGCTATCGCTGCTTGGCCTCCATGGCTTTCTCGCGGACCACTGCTGCAGCTCCAAGGTACGGACTCCTCGTCCAAGGATTGGGGCCGCGAGACTGCGATCGTATGTACATAGTACGGAGTACTCGTACTCGTAAAAGTAATCATACCTCATAGTCGGAGCCTCCATGACGACATGAGGCTTTAAGACGCCTGGGTTGAACCCTGACGTCGTGCGATGGGCGCTGTGGTGGCCGCAACGCCGGCGCAGGGCAGATGACGCCACGGTCGATTCAGATGGGACGCTGGGATTTTTGACGTCCAGGCAGGAGAGTTTTTTTTTTAATTTTCCTCCTGGTTCTGCTTCTCTTCCTTCGAAGGAATGTGAAACAGAGTGTGAGGCGGAAAAAAAAACCGCATTCTGGCAGTGATTCGAGGTTTCACTGGGGAGTTGAGGCAATCTGGGGTTGCTCCACGTCTGGATGCAAAACACCAGACGGACACTGGACTCGGCCGATCAACGGGATCTGTCTCCCGGTGGAAGGCCAGAGACATGAAGCACAAAGGCAGATAGATCTCTTGGTGCCTCGGAGAAATCCGCAGTGCCACGACTCCACGTGAAAATACTACTTGTCCGTACTGTTCGAGCTGTACGGAGTACGGAGTACGAGTACTTGTAAGGAGTACTCGCAGGAGTACGGAGTACAGGCACATGGCCGTGTCCTCCCGGAGACCAGGCAGAACGGGACGGCACAAGCGGAGTACCCCTTTCAATACTCCGTACTCCGCACTAGGCGGGGCGACCGGCGCGCCGGAGGGGGAAGGGATCGGCGCGCCTGGGACCCTCCCTTCGCCACCCAGGCGCAGGCGCAAGAGACGGATTGTACATACTCGTGGGAAGGCACGCTCTTCGGACGAGACTCGCTCCCAGGGACTCAGTACAACGGTCCCTCGCTCCGTATTGGGCGGGGCCTTCCTCCTGCGCTCGCGGACCCACCCGGACCCCCCCCCCGCCGACTCCACCGCCGTCTCCACCGCCGTCTCCACTCGCGGTCTCCACTCGCGGTCTCCACACCGGACCCACCGCCGACCCACCCGCGCGAGGCCCCCACCCGCATGACGCCCCACTTCAGCGCCATGACGGAGTTCCACTCTGGCCCCTCCACGGCCTCCCGCGGCGCCGTCCGGCGGGATACATGCGTCCGAGTACGAGTACGAGTACGAGTACTTCCGCCAATCTCTGCAAGCCCATCTCGGGACGCCGTCTTCGAAGCATTGTCCTCTCGCGAATGATGCGTCTGTCTCTCGCCAGATCGCAGCCCCAGGGGATCTTCGTCGGCAGCAACATGTCCGGCAGGGCGAGCCGGGCAGATCAAGGGGCGACTCGGCCAGCTCCCGAGAGTTGCGAGTACGGAGTACGGAGTACGGAATACAAAGTCCTGTACGGAGTATATATGTACTCGCACAGCTCATCTCCCCTCAACATTGGCTCGCCGCGAATTGTACTCGTACCAGTACGAGTACCATCGGCTCTGTACTACCGAGTACGGACGAAATGACTTGACGCAGGCAACCCACCCTCGGAACGAGAGGGGCTCCACACTCGGAGCATCCGCACAGCGAGGGGCCAAGGCCGGCTGCTTCGACGGCCAAGCCGCTAGGACGAATCCAGCCGCTCTCGCTCTGTGCGCGGCCATCATCCCGTCATCCTCACAAGATAGATCGATTCCCACGAGGTTGGATCGTCTTGAGGTTGGAGGGGAGTACGGAGCTCCTGAGGCTGGTCCCATGGTGCTCGTCCCACGCTCAGCCTCTGTCTATAGGTACCCGTACCAATCGAAGCACGGGAACAACGTGTAGTCGATGCTCTCATGCTGATGCTACTGTACTCCGCACTGGTAGCAGCCCTCCATATGCTCTCATGCCGTCTCATGCTCATCTCTGCTGTACCACCATCTTGGCCCCCTTCCGAGCGACCCTACGGAGTACACACCCTCCATTCCTCATCTCAATCTCTCACGGAAGACCTCTTGTGCATGTCTCCTTGTCCACGTACGAGTACATCTCCATAACATGGAACCGACATGGAACTGCACCACTCCCGCACGAGCAGCGGCTGACATAGAGTACAAGTACTATGCAGGTAGGCCCCCCCTTAGCACCACTCCTCCGTGCCTCCTAGCTGGATGCCGGGAACACTACGGAGTACTAGGTACTGGTAGTCCTCGTTCCACCAGCCGCGCCCTCGTCGAGTAGTACTCCGCATAGTATCCACACTCCAAACGAGTACTGGTCCTACTACTCCGTACTTGGAGTGCACCATGCCTCATGCGACATGCTCGTACGAGATCGATGTACTGCGGCACACTACTTGCAAGGGCGGGTACGAGCACCGCATGCTACACCATGCTAGCCACTTACAAGCATTCCTCAACTACCTCCCCTCCTCCTCCTACTCATACTCGTACGAGTCGTACTACTCACAACATGTCGGGTCCTTGCTGGGAGCATCTTGATCCAGTCTTGGCCCTCACGTCACTCCAAAAACAGGCGTGACTTCTCATCCGCCGCCGTTTTGTCATCCTCGACGCACCCTTGCAACACCACACTCCTCCTCCTCTATCCTGCTACGAGTACTCGTCTTGCTACAAGTACTCCTCCTGCTACGAGTACTCGTCTTGCTACAAGTACTCCTCCTGCTACTCGTGCTGCTACTCGTCGAGCCTTCTTGTGAAACTATATAGGTCCCATATTGCCTCCCCCTTCCCGGGTCGTCTCTTGAGTTTCCCCCCGAATATCCTCACAATCTACCTCACCTTCCCCCTCTTCTTCTACTGCCGGTGCTTTGTCGTGCTTCTCTCACGCTGTCACACGTGCCACAAGCCAACCGGTACAGCGAAGTCATCCATCCATATCTCCTCTTCGCCTTCCCATCCCCCTTCTCCCTACCTGACTCTTCTTCCCTCTTCAGAAGAAAAGGTGTCACGACATCGGAAGGTGCTGTCCTCCACTTCTATACATACATATACGAAAAAGCTTCCTTCGTTCTTGGGAATCGAAAGCCCCTCCGCAACTCCACATCAATGGTTCGCTGAAAGCTTCCCGGCGTTGTGTGAATCTGCTCGAATGCTCCGGCCATCGCACCGCGAGTCCACTCCCTCACCCTCCGCCACCACGGCCCATCAACACCGACCTCGATCCTACATGTCGCCATAAAACGTCGACAAAATTCTTCCCTCAATCAAGAAAAATAGAAGAAGAACTCTGAAGGTCCAAGCTGCTGTCCGGTCAAGCACATCTCCTCTCGAATCTATATATATATATATATATATATATATATATTAAGTATATATAGAATCAGGAAACAAGAAGCAAAAATGTCTGAGAAATCGGAACCTTCTTCCCCTGTCGAGCCAAGCTCCTTGGAAAAGGGCTTGAGCAACCAGGGCGTCCTGGTCGAGGGCTCGATCCGCAACCTCGACGGATCCTCCCTGAAAAGCGGAGAGGACGTCCTCGCGATGCAGGATCTCGACCCGGCGCTCAACCAGAAGATGCACCTCGTGAACAACGTGAGTGGCTGACAAAACAGAGGCTCCCGAGTCATCCCCCCTCCGGCCGTCTGCAAGACCCCTTTCCCTTCTCCATTTCCCATCCTCTTCCCCCGCACGCCCTTCCGTCAAGGCCAGGAAAGCCAGGACTCAGACAGGACGAGATTGGCGCGAGCATCAGACAGGACGAATCTACGACACTATGATTCCTCGAGGCCTTCGGAACTCGAGAAATCTCGGTCTCCTTTCTTCTCGGCTTGTCTTCCCTTCCCTCCCCGGAATACACCATGCGCTGACACTGGATTCGAAGGCGATTGATGAGATTGGTTGGACACCATACCATCTCAAGCTGTTCTTCCTCAATGGATTCGGGTAGGCCCCCCTTCACCCCCCTTGGTTTTCCCCTCGGTGTCTTTCCCCCCGCACGCCCTCCATCACCATCTTCCTCGGAGAAGCTACCCCTCTCATCTAACGACCGATTCTCTCTTTTCTGTTTTCGGAACTAACTCCCGCTCCAGATACGCCGTCGACTCCATGATCACGCTCTTCCAGTCCGTCATCGCCACGCAGGCGTACCGCGAGTTCGGCGAGAAGGGCTACAGCAACGCCCTCACCGTTTCCGTCTACACGGGCATGCTCTTCGGCGCCCTCTTCTGGGGCCTCGGCGCCGACATCATCGGCCGCCGCTACGCCTTCAACCTCTCCCTCCTCATCTGCTCCATCAGCACCATCCTCGCCGGCGCCATGCCCAACTGGCCCTCCCTCGGCCTCTTCGTCGCCCTCCTCGGCTTCGGCGGCGGCGGCAACCTCATCATGGACACCACCGTCTTCCTCGAGTACCTCCCCTCCGACAAGCAATGGCTGCTCACCCTCATGGCCTGCTGGTGGGGGCTCGGCCAGGCCGTCACGGGCTTCATAGCGTGGGGCTTCCTCGTCGACGAGCGCTGGAACTGCGCCGACGTCGCGACGTGCACGCGCGGGAACAACATGGGGTGGCGCTACGTGCTCTTCACGGGTGGCGGGATGGTCCTCGCCATGTCCATCCTGCGGCTCACGCTCGTGCGCCTGCGCGAGACGCCCAAGTACCTCCTCGGCATGGGCGAGGATGCCGAGGTCGTGGAGACGTTCCAGGAGATGGCGAAGAAGTACAACCGGAGCTGCTCGCTGACGCTCGAGAAGCTCGAGATGTGCGGCACGATCCGCTCCGCGCACAGCAAGAACCGCTTCTCCATGGGCGAGACGTGGATCCACATCCAGGGCCTCTTCTCCTCCAGGCGGATGACCTGTTCCACCATCCTCATCTGGCTGTCCTGGATGATCATCGGCCTCGCCTACCCCCTCTTCTACGTCTTCCTCCCCACCTACCTGGCCAACCACGGCAGCAACTTCACCCACAGCCCCGACATCACCTGGCGCAACTACTCCTTCACCAACATCAGCGGCATCTTCGGCCCCCTCTTCGCCGGCTACATGTGCAACACCCGGCTCCTCGGCCGCCGCTACACCATGGCCGTCGGCGCCCTCCTCACCGCCGCCTTCCTCTTCGCCTACACCGCCGTCAAGACCGACGTCCAGGACGTCGTCTTCTCCTGCCTCACGGGATGCGTCCTCAACATCTACTTCGGCACGCTCTACGCCTACACGCCCGAGGTGCTGCCCAGCGCGCACCGGGGGACGGGCAACGGCATCGCGGTGGCGCTCGCGCGCGTCATGGGCATCACGTCGGCGCTCGTGGCCACGTTCGCGGACACGACGACGTCGGTGCCGCTGTACGTCTGCGCGGCGCTGTTCGTGCTGGCTGCTGTCGTGTCGGGGGCGTTCCCTTACGAGCCCTACGGGAGGAGGAGTTCCTGAGTGTCGTTTCTCCTCTCTCCTTTCTTCTTCTTCTTCTTCTTCTTCTTCTCCTTCTTTCTCTTCACTCTTCTCTGACCCTTTCTCTCTTTCTTACCTTCTCCTTCATCTTCCTGTGCTTCTTCTTCCTCTTCTTCTTCCTCTTCTTCTCTTCATCTTCATCTTTCACCCTTCTCCTTCTCCCCTCCCCCTTTCCTGAACGTCTGGAGACGCTCGCTTGCGAGACAGGACTGGGGCAAAGAACGAGCAGGTCTTCTCTTCTCTCGCATGTATGCATTCATGAGAGTCTCGGACGTGTATACGTATCTGTGTGTGCCTGGATGAGCATGCCGGCCGGGGGTTTCGAGGAGAGCGACGATGCGGGCACTCAGGCGCAACGAATCCATAGCGATGGCGAACGAGTCACGAGAAGGAGTCGGTCAGGACTCTCCAAAAGCTTCATTGATACCAATACAGAATCAGTTTTATAGAAAGCCGTTCTCGAACATTGTTGATGCACGAGTTTTTGTTCTCTCTCTTCATCCTCAAGAGCCGCGATGTTGGTGTCGAGGAGGATGCTGACTAATGCATCGCGACTTCATCTTCCACTTCGACGAGCTCGAGGATCCAACTCGGCTTCTCATCCTTCATTCTCTCAGCCCATCGGGTCGTGGAATCATTTTCTCACGCTTTTGTCGTGCTGTTCATACCTTGAGATGTTCCCAGAGTTGATCATTCCATCAGCGTCATGCGTGCCTGCTGGAGATGCCCTGCCGTGATGGCCGGCGGCAGAGCCCATTACCCTCGCCACTTGACGCAGTCCGCGCCCCGCGCAGATGCGAAGCCCAGCTCTTCGGGGCGTCGGGTCGAGAGCGAGAAATGGAATGAGGGGAAGCAGGACGAGAGGAAGGAGGACAAGGAAGACGGGAAGAGGGGAGACGGAAAAGGCCGAGATGGGGCTCAGCTAGGCGCCATGTCCCGCAGGTTGCAGGACGCCACGGACGAGGCGCTCTCATCGGGCAGCGCAGGCCGGCGGGCCATCGAGGACGCGGGCTTCTCTTCGGACTTGAAAGAAAGACTGCTCGACAGGATAGCAGCGGCGAGGGTCGAGGGCACTGCAGGCGGGCATCTGGGAACAGCATCACCCGGAATCTCCTCGCATATCAACCCTACTACATCCACTTCTTCTCCTTCTTCTTCTTCTTCTTCCACCGCTACCGCAAGCGGCCAGCCGTGGACCGGCCAGGAGAGCACCGAAGCCGCAGTCCTCAGAATGCTCGAAGACGCTCACAAGCCCCTCCGCCCCGACCTGCGCGCGCGCCCACGAGCCTCCCCCGCGCAGCGAGCCGCCACGGCCCGCGACAAAGCCGCCGAGTACACGCACGTCAGCGCCGCGCAGTCGCAGGAGTCCGGCCTCAGCGCTTCGGAGCGCGCCCAGCTGAGGGACGAGTTCCGCGCGCGCTTCGAGACGCACGCGCGCCCCGTCCCCGCGACGCTGTCGGGCCTGACCGCGCTCGCGAACCGGCGCATCGAGGCGGCCATGGCGGGGGGCCAGTTCCGGGACCTGCCGCGGGGCGCGCCGCAGGAGGAGGACGTCCTCGCGCGGAACCCGTTCGTGGAGCGGACCGAGTTCCTGATGAACCGCATCATGGGCCGGCAGGAGGTGGTGCCGCCGTGGATCGAGAAGCAGCAGGAGCTGGGGAGGGCGGTGGGCGACTTCAGGGCGAGGTTGAGGCAAGGGTGGCTCGCGCACGCGGCGAGGATGATGGCGGCGGAGGGGGGCGGGCTGGAGGAGCATGTGAGGAGGGCGGAGGGGCATGCCGCGGCGGAGCTTGGGGGTGATGATGAAGCAGACACCGAGGGCATGACGGCCACGCAGGGCACCACGAAGGAGGGTCCAGGGAGCGTGGGGGGAAATCAGAAGAAGAGCAGCGGCGGGGGCGTGAAATACCGCGACAAGGCGTGGGAAAAGGCCGAAGACGCATACCTCCGCCTCTGCATCGACAGCCTCAACTCCCTCACCCGCAGCTACAACCTCATGGCCCCCGAACTCGCCAAGAAGCCGTACCTCTCGCTCGAGCGCGAACTCGCCCTCTGCTACAGGCACGTCGCGCCCCTCGTGGCGGGGGAAATC
>NIGD01000004.1:4774519-4786673 GCA_003055185.1 Escovopsis sp. TC | reverse complement strand
CCGCGGGGGGGTTCGGGGGGTGATACGGGGGGCGATCCGGGGGATGATGGGGGGCAGGGAAGGCCGGTGAGGATCTATGTGAGGGAGGAGAAGGCGTACGGGTTGAGGGAGTGGTGGAGGGATGTAAGGGGGAGTTTTGGACGGTAGGGTGGTTTCCGTATGCGTGTTCATTGTTCATCTGCGTGCGTTCCCAATCTGTCTAGCAAGGCTGCATTCTCCTCTATAAAGGCATCCATCCATCTCGAACAGCAAGAAGCGCATCCTCGCCGAGGTATCTGACACGTCACGACTACGGAGTGAAATAGCGAGCATTGCATTGTCCCCATCTTACACGTGGAATGGGACTTCCCAGCAAGATTCGCCTTCTCGTACGCATACTTATGCCGCATCGTATATTCATGATCGTCTTCCCACCTCCTTACGCACCGGAGGTCATCACCCGACGATCAAAATATCACAAAATCTGACATCCAGCTCTTCCATCCTGTCCTCCCCATCCTGTCCCCCCCATCTTGTCCTCCCCATCTTGTCCTCCTCGTCCTGTACGTCTCACCCTTCACAACCCATCATCACTCGACATACCATTTGGCCCCCTCCCACCTCGAGAGACGCAAACAAAGCATCGCATCCATTCAGTGCTCCAAGACACATGGATGTTTCCATGTTGCCTCCCATCCCGCCATCCAAACTCGGCAAGCCGTAGACCGCACTCGCTGCATCCCGAATACGTACAAGTACGAGTACGAGTACCTCGTACGGAGTGTATCTCACCTTTGCCAAGGCATCTCGAAAACATACTTTGTCCATCTCATTTTCCGCATCTCACGTACCGCGTAGATCTGACTCACCGCATCTCGAAGTGCTGTACTCCGTACGCTGTAGATCTTACCCGCAACATCTCCAATGCCTCGAGCATCTCCCTTACGATGTGTCTACTAGCCGTTCCCCCTCTTCGGTCCCGCCCCGTCCTGCCTCGTGGTTCGGTTCCCCCAACCCTGATCCCAACCCTTCCATAACCCAACCCTGACCCTGACCCTGACCCTGACCCTGACCCTGACCCTGACCCTGACCCTGACCCCGGACCCCGGACCCCTGACCCCGTCCTGCCCCGCTGTGCGCCATCCATCCCCTGCCGCCCTCGACACTTGACCCTTTCCAGCGCACTTCGACAACATCCAAATCCAATAGGCACTTTGGCCGAGCGGTCTAAGGCGCCGTGTTCAGGTTCCCCTCCGAATCCCCATTCGGAAGATCCTTGCTTCGCGGTCTAGAAATAGGCGTGGGTTCGAATCCCACAGGTGTCATTCCTTTTTTTTGGTTCCCCTTCCCTTCACTTCTGTCATTGCCTCTTGTTTCTTCTTCTCTTCTTTGTTCCTGTTTTTTTTTAACCCTTCTCTTCTCCCTCTCTTACTCCATCTTGCCCTTCCTCTTATTTCAGTGAAGCTCTGGTGGACGGGGACAAATGGATCGGTCGGTGCCTGATGGCGGGGTGGAAGCAGCCCCAAACGGCCTGTCACAGATCACGAGCACGATTGCAATCGTCGAAATTTCCTCGTTTTTTGTGTGTGGATCAATTTGGCTGAAACGTTCTCAAGTGCGATGGGATGCAGCATGTCTCTGTACGGGAGCTCTTGCGAAGGCGTCATCGTTCAACGACTTACGCTCAGTCTGTGGAATGGGCATGAAAAGACAGCGATGCGCATCACGAAGACAAGGCATCGGATTGAATTGCAATGGGATATCATTAACATTGATGAATGCTCATTAGGACCAGGTTCATGGCGAATACGCAGCATACCGCATGCCTCGTCCATATATATACTGCTTGAAACACAGGGATATCATGCTCCGCTTTCCTCCTCCTCCACTTCGGCTGTTTTGTTGTTGGATGCTGCCCCTTCTCAATCACATCATCCACCATCCTTACGCCTGGTTCGACTTGACCTTCTCCGCCGCCGTAGCAGCGTCGTTGCCACGGTCGAGAGCAGACAGCTCGTCCTCCATGTCGTCGTAGTGGCGGAAGAGGAAATAGAAAATGAAGGCGACCGTGCAGGACGCGATGCCGACGCCCGTGTACATCCAGACGAACTTGGGGTCGACCGAGACGGAGACGAGAGCCTCGGAGATGGCAGAGCCGAAGGCATTGGTGAAGAGGAACAGACTCTGGACGAACGACTTCATGCTGGGGGGTGCCTTGGTGTAGGCGTACTCGAGACCCGTCACTGACGCGAAGAGCTCCGAGAGACCGATGAGCACGTACGCGGGCGCCTGGATGGCGATGTGGATGTTGTTGGGCTGAAACTTGCCGTCAACCTTGCTCGCGTCGCAGAGCGGGGAATTGAAGCAGGGGCCCTTGGTGTAGATGACGTGCTGCACAATGGCGGCGTAGGCGAGGCAGAGACCGGCAAGGAAGAAACCGATGGCAATTCGGGCAATGGGGCGGAGGGGGAATCCCATGCGGCGGAAGAGAGGGTAGACGAGCATGTCGAGGACGGGCGTGAAGATGAGAATGGAGATGGGGTCGAAGTTCTGCATGAAGTCGTTGGGCATGCCGTGACCTTGCATCTGGCTGGCCTGGTAGACGAAGTTGGACGAGAACTGTCCGTAGCAAACCCAGTAGATGGGCATGAAGACGAAGACCTTGCAGGCAAGGAGAGCGCGCTTCAGCTCGTCAACAAAGTGGTCGTTCCAGGGAACCACGCGGGTCTTGCCGTTGGCCGCGCGCCACGAGGGTTTGGCGGCATCCGTGTTGCGGGCCTTGATCATCATGCCGATGGCCTTAAACGCGTCCGTGATGACGGAGCCCTGGGGAGGGCGGACAATGTACGACTTGCGGCGGGCCAGCAGGATGATGATGGCGAAGTTGAAGACGAGGAAGCAGAGCAGGAAGGCGGTCCAGAAGCCCTTGAACTTCTCCATGAAGGGGGTGGCGATCAGGGAGAGGGATCCCAGGTTGATGCACCAGTAGAAGATCAGGTAGATGCGCTGGTAGGTGACGGCGGGGTCGATGATGACGCGCTCGCCGCTGGACTCCGTCCGGACGGCCATGGTCGTCCTCGTGTACTGGTCGGCGATGAGGGGCGCAATGTTGGACTTGATGCCTCCGGTACCGAATCCGATGATGATGATGGAGACAATGTATCCGGGGACACCGGCGCCGTGGTCCAAGGAGACTGGGAGAGAGGTGGTCCAGAGCAGGATGAGACCGACCCAGTAGACGCAGCAGAAGAGCATAATGGTCTTGTACTTGCCGAGGTACTGGTCAGAGATGATAGCACCCAGAATCGGGGTCACTGCATAAGCACAGAGGAGTCAGTCGCGGGTGCTCCCCATGGATCGCATTCTCCACAGCTGAGAATTCAGGAATGGGCGAAACAAACCATAGCAGAACCACTGGAAGAATAGGTTGAGACCGGTACCGGCTTGGTGGCCAAGGCCCAGACCCTTGGCACCGTTGGAACCATCCTTGGCATTGCTGATGTAGTTTTGAAAGAGACCGGAGGCACCGTAGAAGGTGAATCGTTCTGTAAGTTCCACGATGGCGACGAGGAAGGCAATGAAGGGCAGGTTCTCGCCTACGCGGCGGAGGGTGCGCTTTTCGTAGTCATTAGGCTCCTCTCCATCGGCGGTGGGCTCCGAGTCGGAACCGGCCGACAGCTGTTCCTGCTTGAGGTCGGCCTCGCCAAGGAAGCCTCCCGTCAGATCCGTGCCAATGGGGTGAGTTCGCTCGTTGAGGGTCTCGTGAAGCCTTATTGTGATACTCATGTTAGCCCAGCCACGCTTCATGATGCAACTTCGTATCATATTTCATGAAGAAAAATATCATGAGTGACAGGGAAGGTAGGAGAGAAAAACCGGAATCAAAAAGACTTACTCGGCAGCCTGTTCTTCGTGCGCCATGATTGCGGTCGGATGAATGCTTCCAGAGCACTTCTCCAAAAGACTTGGACACGGGCGGGCAAGTCTTCCAGGAGGCCAAGGGGGGTGAAGCAGAAAAGAAGAGGGAAGAGAAGGGGGGGGGCAGACAATGGGTCTAGGACGAGGGAGAGAGGAGAGGGCGGGCTCATATAGATATCAATGATGCGGAGGGCGCACACAAGTACGAGTACGATTACGATCTCAGAGGCACCACGGGCATACGGAGGACTGGTAACAGAACGGGAAATATCAGCGGGAGACCATCAATGCAACGTCGGACGGGGCCGAAAAGGCTTAGGCTTCCACACAGCTACCAGGACTTGTGCGCACATACGGGGGACCGGGCAGTATTGCACGGATCCACCATACGATACCGGCATCGTACAATCCAGGGGGCATGGGGGGGGAAGCTTCTGGTTTCGGCCCCTTGCCCGGATTTTCGTGCGTCGGGCATTCTCGCGACCTGATCCTGGGCCTTTTCCCTCCCTTCGTTGTCACCTCTGCTTATCATTGCGGAGGACTTCGTACTCCAGAGGTGAGGCCGCGGCTCCAGGTTGAGCCTTGCTCTCGTGGGCCGGCTGGCGCTACATCGGGGGAATGCAACCGAAAGAGGACTGGGGCGGTCCTAGAGACTGTGGAGCGGACTGACAGAGCGACCAAAACTTGGTGGTTGGTGGGGAGATCTGACCTGACGCAGGTCGACGTTAGCTGATTCGCACAAGGCACGAGGAGGTCCAGCCGTGAGCCGGGCTTGGGACCAATCGATGGTCGATGGGATGCTCGTACTCCGTAATGATACTCGTTCCGGCCGATGTGAGGATGGGTGGGGGATGGAGAAGGGATTAGGATCCGGGATACGGAGTACTCCGTACGTGTAGAAGGGCTTGGGAAGGAATGGAGAAGAGGGGGGGGGGGGGGGGGGGGGGTAGGAGGGGGGGGGGTGGGGGGGGGGGGGAGGGGGCAAAGGGGGGAAGACAAGGGCTTGCCTAGCGCCGCGGAGTCTGCCCACTAAAGCTGCCGGGGCCTCCCATAGCGCAAGACGAAACGAGACCTGGACACGACGTCGGTTTTTTTCCCTTTGCCTTTCGCAGCCCAAGCATTGCGAGAATTGGCCGAGAAAGGATGTGTGATCTGTGCGATTGCGGACCGCGACTGCGATTGCGGACCGCGACTGCGACTGCGGGCGGGAGCCTGACTTCAAATCCCAGTCTGTGTCTAGGTGAGTGCGGGTGCGCGGCGGCGGCGAGGCAGAAACGTCCTGGGTGACGGCCAGTGCCTAGAGTCGCATATATGATCAGGCGTCCATTCGCACAAAGATCTCACGATCCATGGGAGGAAGCAGTGGGTGCGCGGTTTTCGGCCGGGCATCCTGCCCTGACGGTCATCTGCACCCCAAGACAGGCTTGGGGATAGCGCGAGCGAGTCAAAGACAAGCGCGCCTCGTGGCGATATGGATGCGAAATGCGGGATGCGTGACTCGCCGAAGTTGGATGCGTCGTGAGGGAGGAGGACTCCTGATTTGCTGCCGCGATTCGGGGTCCTGCAGTGTCAAAGTCAAAAACGAGCGGAGGCGAGGAGGAGGAAGAGGCAGACGAGCCAGGACCGAAAAGCAAGAGGCCGGCCGGCCTGTACCGTACTCGTAGGTACCGGTATGGACTCCGTACTCCGTACTCCGTAGTTGGACTGTGAAGGTGAGGACGATGATGAAGATCTCACGGGGTTCCGAGTACGGAGTACGATTTCAAGGATTACGGGGTTTGGAGTCTTGGAGTTTGGATTTTGGAATATGGACTTGGAGCACGATCCGAGTCAAGACGAGGGCGGAGGAGGGTCGATAGAGATGCCGACTGCTCCTTCCCCGTTCTTCGCGGCGGGATCGAAGACTGTCTGGTTGCTCTTTCCTCGAGCTCTGACCCATTAGTACGAAGTGCAGACTGCTCCTTCCGAGGGGACGAGATCGCGCCTGCGCCTCCGGTGCCGCGGTAGCGACCTGAGTCGTTCGAGCCTGCCTCGATGAGCAACATCTACGAGAAGGAGCACCCGCCGGGCACGACTTGAATGCGTCGCACCTCCCTCGACAGAGCCCGTTGCTGCCAGGTCCGTACAGTAGTCCGAGTACCTGCTTCTGGTGGTTGACAAGCTGGTGCCTTGCTGTCGTCCTCGTACGAGTCCAGATTTTGTCCGATGCATTCCTGGAGATAGACGTGTCGCACAACATCCGTCGACATCACTGCGGGATGCGGGTGCACAGGTACGAGTACGAGTACGAGTACGGGAGGAGCTGCGGCGCGCCGGAGCCCTGCAATGACGCTCATCTGCTAGTACCGTCGAGGTAGGTCCAATGCATGGGTGGAGGGAGAAAGACATGGCGTCAATAATGCCAAGAGTCACCTTCCCGAGGCAAGGATTCTCGCGCCAGGATCCGGATTGGGGGAGACATTCAGGCAAGAGCAGATGGCGATAGTACGACGACATATTCGGGAAAGAACTCCGGTCGGGGTTGCTCTGTCCTGGCCTCCTTGCCTCTTTGCCTCCTTGCCTCCCGAAGGATGATGGAGGAGGTTCGAAAGGAAAGAACGACCTGCATGCAGCACGTGTACCGCCGGCCTCCCCCTCACGAGAGGGAAGGACCATCCCGAGAGCTGAGAGTCGTCTTGGGAAGGCAACCGCGAAGGGAGGAATCATTTGAACTCAGCTACATGTACTCCGTACTCCGTACAATGATCCATGCATCAAAGATGCCGTCCAACTGCCTGAGAGATCCTCGAGTCGCCTCCTCCCATCTTCAACCTCCCTCCAACTTCGTTTCAATACCTCATGGAGCCTGGAGCCATGCGGAGGACGTCCATCCCCATCTCGACCATCCCGGAGCATTGTCTGTTTCTCGTGTCGAAGCATGAATGACCCTGTCCTGGAACGGGTCCAGGGTCTCCACGAGAAACCCCCATAATTCTCTCCCCACGGCCAATTCCAGAAGAGCAATCGAAGGCGGTTGGATCCCGCGCATGTCTCAGCACCAGGAGGATGGCCTCCACTGCTGCTCCAATCCGTTCGTTCCCGCGTCTGTTGTCCCGACCATCTGCTTCTAGCGGTGCACTATTTTTTCTCCGTCTGACGAGTATGGAGCGCGGCGTACGGAGTACTCCGTCTGTCTAACGGGGCAATCTCGCACGCGATGCCCCGGATATCAGTCATCATCGCCAAAATTTTCAAACGCCAGACAGCTCACCGACATCGGGATGCTCCAGCTTCTGAGCCATCTCCATGACTCTTGTTCCTAGGTAGGTTTGAAAAAGTCTTCTTTCCTAGGCAGAGAGACGCAATGGTCTGCGCGATACGCGGTGTCGTTTGGAGAATGCAAACTTCACTGCGGCAATATGGCTGTGCTGGTCTTGGCCCAGGAACCGTCGACGACAGCATTGAACCTGCAAAGTCTGTCTGCCAACCACGGTAGATCGGCTGATATGGGTGTCCTCAGTGTACGGGATCCTCCGTTCGACTACCGTATCTATGGCATCAGCGCCAGTTGTACGGAGTATGTTGAGCTTCTCGGACGGACTTAAGAGTCCCTCTGGAGTGACAATTCTGTCTAGGTCACGGAGTACTCCGTGCTACGAGTGCTTACGAGTACGATGCATGAGATGGCGCATCAGCTGGCGCGCCGGACAGAAAGTCAAAAGGCTCGGGGGCGGCGGCGCTGGCGATCCTGGGGAACGTCAAAGTGTGCACGCGCAAAGGGTCCCTGTCCTGCACTCCGTGATATGGGTGTCGACAGGTCGTCAGATCCCCTCAAGAGACTTCGTCATTGCCATGGCCACCACCGCGTCTCTCGAAACTTTGTTAGATCGAGGGAGATATCGAAGACAAAAAGGCAACGTTCCTCCCACGCTGGCTCCTCGCCTCGGCGAGATGCTGCCGAGCCGGCCTATGCGGCAACGAGGCCACCCTACCTCAGCATTCTGGCATCAGAACTCCGTACGACTCGTACGGAGTACTCGTACTCATACGGTCATGACCATACGATACAGTATGAATTGCCCCGCGATTTAGGCTTTGTACGCAGTATCCCGTATTTGCTTTGCATCTCTACTGCTCACATTGAGGGATTGTGAGGCCGCTCCGGACTTCGAGAGATCTCTTCAGCAAGAGACGATTCATCTTCGCCTATTCAAACCCGATTACCTCGACCTGCGCCAAGGCTCGCCTGAGGACAGGCCGAAACAAGATGTCAGCTCCGGGTCGCGAAATAGGGTGACGTAGGGGCCGAGCGACGGCTTCCCGATCTTGAGGCGGCGGCGGACCCTGGGGGGTCGGCGACGATTCCGCGTTCCCATCGCTGAGTCCCCCTTGCTGCCCGCTCTCCCTTCCCCCGCCTCCCCAAACCCATCCCAGGAGGTTTAATCCCTTCCTCGCCTTCTCGAGATTGCTCCGCGGGGCGCTACTGCACCACTCCGGTCATGGAGCGCAGTAGCTCGCTCTTGGCCACGCGACTAAATCTTGCGGGTATCTTTGTGCCACCATCTCAGGCACTGCTTGTTGGCTCAAGCCAGGGGCAGTTGTTGATGCCGCGGGCGAGCATTTTTTTCCCACAGGTTCAGGCCTCGACCCTGGACTCCATATGGGATCCTAGCTTTTCGGAGGATCCAGTATCGATACAGACCCATCGTTGCTCCTGAAATTACGGCCATATCAGGGTCTCTGAGCAGAGAGCACGAGTACAAGTCTGAGTACGGATTACTGATAGAGTGCTCGTCCTGCTCGTACGCGCACTCGTACTGATCTCGTACAGAGTACGAGTACGAAAGAGAAGCAGGTCATCAAGGAGAAGGCAGTGACCCAGGATCACCAAGGGCGCTCAGAGTTCATCAGTCGGGCCCGTGCTGTCGCGATTATCCTGAGCTTGCTTGATCCGGACTGCGCTTCGTGGAGCACGACGTGCGGCTGGCCTCATCGGTCAGATCGAGTCATGCAAAGCATCTGACTGGATGACTGCCCATCCTTTCACACTCTACGACTTAGTTCTCGAGCAGGATTTCTCTCACACTCCCAGCAAACCCCACGATACTCCGTCTGTACTCGTACGAGGTACTCCATACGGAGTACCAGTACGGAGTATGCATGCAGCTGAAAGCCTCGATGATGGCGAACGAGACTTTGTTGGTACTCGCACGAGTACGGAGTACACAGCTCAAGGGATCATGCCTGCGCATGCTCTTCTCCGCATCCAGTCAGACCGTGGCGTTTGAGAGACGGAGCATCTGATGACGACGGCGCATGCAGCAACGCAAAGCCGGCGGACATGGCAGAGACTGTTCGGTCGAATTGATAACACGGCGATGCTGGTGAATATCCGAAACGCCCGAAGACCGCACACCAAAGGGATACGAAGAAGCAACGACAGAGATGCTCTGCGGATAAGACAAGAAACAGATAAGGGGATGGGAAGTGGAAGCAAGGCTTGCACTGCAAGATCATGGGATCCATCACCACCACGAGGCACCGCCTCGCCCATAGTGGATGGGGGCTGGAGAGTTTACGTACGAGTTGGAGGCTGCGAGTCCTTGGTCCGTACTCGTACTCGTACAATTACGCCCACGCGCTTCGGAGGAGGGGTTTTCCATTGACAGAGGCAACAGTTTGCGAGCAATCCGTGGCTGACTTGTCAATTCCGTAATCTGGCAGTCGGCGTGCTCTGAATTCCCGTGTCGAGCTGAGGCTGGCGGCACAAAAGAGTGCTGCTTTTGATACGGAGTACGGAGTAGCTCCGGCGGAGTTTGGAGCACACCTCATGTCGAGACGCTTCACTTCTTGGAGCTGGTGCAAAGGAATCGAGGGGCTGGAGTTATGAGAGTCTTGACAACAATTGCTGTGGAACGTCGGGACTTGGGACACCTCGCCATGAATGCTTCCCATCCGGCCTCTCGAGGGGAACAATGCTCCATCGAACGGACCCCTTTTTCTCTATTTTTCCTTTCCATGTTCCTTCGATTGGGTGCTGGATTCCACTGCCATATAGGGTAGCCTATCTGGACGGCCCAAGCGTCTGACTAATCAGACAATGGCCCCACTCAATTTCTGCTCGCGCCAATCGGTATTGATTAGGTAATACATCACTTTCTTGACTAATGTACGGCCTCTGATTGGCTCGGGGGAACCCGGGCCAACACGGCAATTCTCCTCGTATGACCGGCGGCAGCAGCAGCAGCAGCAGCAGCAGCAGCAGCAATCCATCCTCCATCTTGGCATCATACGCCTCGCACATCATCATCACTCATCCTGGACAATTGCTCCAAAAACCCCTCATCCACCTCGAAGCATCCTACGCGACGCTCCTCTCCGCATTGAGACACGAGACTGCGCGACAAGAGAGCCCCCGAGAACCAGGAGAACAAGCACCAGGCCAAGAGGTGGAGGAGGAGAAGAGGAAGAAGAAGAACAACAGCATTGCGGCGATATCCACGGAGCAGCATTCCTACACATGATCCGACGATGAACAATCTTGTCAGCAGCGCCGCCCGTCTCGCGGCGCGCCAGCCTTGCCACCCCCTCTTCGCCGCCCGGCAGACCCCCCGAGGCGCCCCCGCCGCCGCTGCCGCCGCATTCGCCGCGCGCATATCCTACCACGCGTATCCGCTGCCGGCGAAGATACCCGAGGCCCCGCGCAGCAGCGACGTGCCCGGCGCGCGGTCGTCGATTGCGCAGCCGGAGGCGCTGCCGAAGGTGCACGAGACAAGGCCGCCGCCGAGGCATGGTGCTGTGCCGACGGCGCCGGCGATGAAGAGTGCGGCACCTACGAGATCGACATCACCAACGACATGGGCGAGTTCATCATCGACGGAAACGGGGACGACGACGACGACGACGACAAGTACAACAGCAGCTACAACAGCAGCTACAAAGGCAGCTACACCGGCAGCTACAACAACAAAAGTACCATCAACACCACCACCAGGAGCAACAACACCAGCAGCAGCAGCAGCAGCAGCGACACCAGCAGAAGGCACGGCCAAGACGACGACCCGGCCGCGCCCGAAGCTCCGCGCGAGAAAGGCCGCCATGAAGCTCACCCCCGCGGCGGTCGCGCAGCTCCGCGCGCTGCTCGACCAGCCGGAGCCCAAGCTGATCAAGGTGGGCGTGCGCAACCGCGGCTGCAGCGGGCTGGCGTACAGCCTCGAGTACGTCGACAGGCCGGGCGCCTTCGACGAGACGGTCGAGCAGGACGGCGTGAGGGTGCTGATCGACAGCAAGGCGCTGTTCAGCATCATCGGAAGCGAGATGGACTGGGCGGAGGATAAGCTGAGCCAGCGCTTTGTTTTTAAGAACCCGAACATCAGTACGTGGCAGCCTCCCTCCCCACTTTAGCCCTCAACCACTTTTCCCCCTCCCGCTTTTCCCCCCTCCTGCTACTTTTGCCCCCCCCCCAAAACACGAAAAGCTTCTGCTCCCTCTGATTGTTTGCAATTATGTGAGAGGATCTGCGATCATGGCGACGAGCTGACCAATCTGTGTAGAGGAGTCGTGCGGCTGCGGCGAGTCGTTTATGGTATGAGGGACGACACCGCTGCATTAGTTTTGAAACCTGCTCAACACATGGGGCGAGCATCGGAAATGAACTACGACACGAGCTTTGCCTCGAACACGCAGCCGCGATATACGTCCACCGCTTTCAATCTTGCGAGACCCCCGATTCATCGCAGCAACCAAGCGCGTCGACTACCCGAGTCCGTGACGGCGAAGGAAATACGAACCTCGGCAGCTGGCTTCATAGACATCAAGGAGCCTAGACGCGGGCGCGCATTCACCACACATTGTTTTCTCGCGCGCAGGAAAGACGGGCTCTTGGATATAGCATTCTCTTTCCTCCTTTCTTTTGCACGGGGTTTGTCCCCACCTTTTCTTCGGCGCATTCTCCCCCTCGCACGGCAGACCTACAGAGTATTGAAATTGGGCACGCCCCTCAGCAGCGAATAGACTCAGGACGGGGCCGATGTGGAGCGGCACGGCTCGAGATGGAGGAGCATCACATGTATTAATAGGGACGGGGAGCCGTGGAACAGGGTTCCTCCAAATCCACCAGGCGTGAAAGCCATCAACAGCTCAGCTGCCCCCCCATCATCCAGTATGGAAGCCATGAACAGCTCGGTTTTCCCCATGCAAAGAGGCATTGATGAAGGCCGTGAATAAAAGAGCAGGCGGGCTGCTTCTGGCACGGGATCCGTTGCGCTTCCCCCCCCCC
>NIGD01000004.1:4757324-4774494 GCA_003055185.1 Escovopsis sp. TC | reverse complement strand
CCCCCCCCCGGTTCGTCTTAGGCGCTGCGAGATGGGGATGGATCGGTTGGGATTCAAACCACGTGATCGCCCGTCAGGCAGGCGTTCAGGGTCGCTTCGCCTGTCGCGTCCGACGCCACTCGCCATTTCTCCTGACGTGACTCACCTGCACCGATGCCACGGCTCTCAAGTCAAAACGACCGAAAGCTGCATAACTTGCCATTGCTTTCTCATTCTGCGATCAGATCTTCGTTTGAAGACTGAAAAAAAATCACATTCTCGATCAACACCTTCTCTCATCCCAAATTCGACCGATCTCGCACCACCCACAACGCTCCACCCACCATGGGCCCCCCAGACACCTCCATCGAGGCATACTGCCACATCACCACGCCCACGCCACGGGCAGAAACCCCACGGGTAGCACCCCGCGCAGCCGCAGCGCCCCTCAAGCCCCCCCTCACAGACTCCGAACGCCAAGCCCTCCTCCTCCTCATCTCCCAATCCCACAAGACGCCCTTCCAGAAGCGCGTGCTCTCCCTGCTGCTGCAGATCCCGCCCGGGCGCGTGACGTCGTACGCGCTGCTGTCGGCGCACCTGGGGAGTTCGCCGCGCGCGGTGGGCAACGCGCTGCGGAGGAACCCGTTCGCGCCGGGGGTGCCGTGCCATAGGGTCGTGGCGACGGGTGGGGGGCTGGGGGGGTTTAAGGGCGAGTGGCCGAGGGGGAGGGGGAAGGGAGTGGTGGTGGAGGAGGGGGTTACGATACGAGAGAAGAGGGGGCTTTTGAGGGGGGAGGGGGTGAGGTTCGATGGGAGTGGGAGGGTGTTGGGGACGTTGTTCTCGGGGTTTGAGGGGTGAGAGGGCTTGATGACTTGGCATTCCTGTCTTGAGAGTTGATTTGGGAGCTGTTTTGCGACTTGGTTTATGGGTTGGCCTACGACTAAGTCTGTGAAGATCTTGGAGCATGGTAAGGGAAAGGGATATACGTTATTGATGGGTAGGTGGCTGCGTCTATAAGTACAGGATGGCTTTTCATTATCATGGCATCGTGAATCGTTGACTTGTGGAATTGAGCTCTGGCTCGAAGAAGGCGACCGGGACGCCGAGGGAGGGCGTGCCTATGATATCGGCCTGCAGAGACTGGGCGGACCAGTCTCCGCGATACTCGATTCTCTCGAATCGTTGAGCCAGCCTGATCACTGCGCCAGAGAGACCGCGTCAGCCTCGGGTTCTTTGATAGGAATTCAGAGCTTGGGGAGCTGAGAGGGGACATTGACTTACGGCAGAATGCCATCTCGGTCAGGGCAAAGTTCTGCCCGATGCAGATCCTCGGCCCGCCGTGGAAAGGGATGTATGTCCAGGGCGTGGGCGTCCAGTGCTCCCAGCGCTCCGGGCTGAAGACCTTGGGGTCCGCGAACTTCTTCGACACGAGCGGGTAGAGGTCCGCGCGGGCGTGCAGGCCGAGCGTGTTGATGGTCACGCTGTCGCCCTTGAGGAGCACGATGTCCGGCTTGCCGGGCTGGTTGGGGATGGAGGTAGTCTGCAGCACCTGGCGCATGTTGATGGGCACGGCCGGGTGGAGGCGCAGGGTCTCGTTGAGGACGTTCTTGAGGTACTTGATGCTCTTGAGGACCTCGTAGGTGGGCGTGCCGTGGGCGCCGAGGGCGGCGAGAACCTCGCTGCGCAGGCGGGTCCATTTCGCGGGCTGGGCGGAGAGCTCGTACATGGCCCAGGAGAGCGTGGCGGCGGTGGTGTCGCGCCCGGCGAGGAGGACGGACATGATCTGGTCGCGGATGGCCTTGGGGTCGCGGGTGTGGCGGGCGATGCTGTGGAGGAAGGTGAAGTCGTCATCTGACTTGGAGAGCTCGTCGAGCTGGCTTTGGGGGATCGCGAGGGCGCGGGCGATGACGGGCTCGACAAATTGATCGATTTTTTGGATGGCTCGGTAGTACTCGCCTTTTGGAATCAGGGGCGCGATCGGACTGGAGCAGGAGGCAGTCCGTTTAGTAACGGGGAAAACAGGGGCAAGGGGTAAGGGGGGAATATAAGTGGAAGTCTTCGGGGCAGCCAGAGATAGCTTACTTGAGAACGAATATGTACATCTGGGCCCGCTGGGCAACGTGCATGGCGTTGAAGAGCTCATTGTCGGGGCTGGACAGGTGTCAGCTAGTGAACGAGGGGAGGGGCATCGTTTGTGGTACGCACCTGTCAAGACTGTTCACGTTCTCGCCGAGGAGGAACTCGGTCATAGTGTCCAAGGCCCAACGATAGAGCAAGTCCTTCAATTCGACCATGGTGCCGGAGCCCGCCAGCTTCGACAGGAACTTGTCGGTGCAGGCATCAAAGGTGGCGAGGTCGCGTATTCTGTCCTTGATGAACATGGGCTTGATCATCTGCCTGCTGTCATGCCACATCTGGCCGTCGGTCGCGAAGATGCCGTCCCCGATGAAGGGCCGCCAGAGCTTGTGCCACATGGGCCCATGGCCAAAGTGAGCAAATTTGGTGGCCAGGACGGCCTTGATCTGCTCGGGATCTCGGGTGATGAGGACGCGCTTAGAGCCGGTCAAGCTCAGCTCCGCGAAGCCCTGCTGCCCCGCGGGCAGGCCATCCAGCTTGTTGTTGATGAGCTTGAAGAGTTTGTTTCTGTACTGGTACTTGCCGATGTTGTAGTAGAAGATCGATGCTAACAGCTGATTGAGTTGGTGTTCAAGGGTATGATTCCAAGGCCTTGGACGGGGGAAGGGGGGCAGGGAAGCAGGGTGAAGATTTCAAGGGGGGGGAGGCGGACTGACCGGAGAACAGGTTGCCAGCTAGGATGGGAGCACGGACACCACCTGCCCGGGCGATTTTGTAGTCCACGATGAGGTGGCGGATGGTGACGAGGATGGTGACGCCGCAAAGGATACAGGCGAGGACTGTGAAGGCATTCCAAGCCATGATCGCCTGTGTCAACGACATGGTTGCGGATTGACTTCTTGTCGTGGAGAGAGCTGGAAGGTGAAGAGAGTTGGTATGGAGGGGCGGCCGAGGGGCGTGATCTGGGTGGAGGGGAGGGGGGACACACGCTCTTTCATAGAGGCGGAGAACGACGTGCCAGCTGCTCCAACATGAGAACACCCAACAGAAAAGGGGGAGGCCGAGAGAGAGATAGAGAGAGAGCCCTGACGCCCAGAGAACGGGTCGACGTGACCAAAGCACGTACGTCAACAGCGAGCTCATTCCAAAAGGGCCAGGGATTCGCCGAAGCTTGGCGAAGGGGTCATTGACGGACTGACATCACAAAGCCCAGCAGAGAGGTCCCCTGCTGTGGTGCTGGTCGGATGGCAGTCTGCCCACGTGCAGACAATCGAAGATGTCAAAGAGGACCGGGAGTGTCCCATGGCGATGGTAAAATCGGGATTCGACAAGCCGCCCTCGTCCACCCCCCCGCTCGCGCATCGATTTAGCCATGGATGCGACAGTCCAATGCGAATGCTGAATCATGCCATAGCAATTCCATGAGCCAACCAATCGCCCATGGTGAAGAGAAAGAGGCAGCGCCGATGCAAAGCAAATTGCCGGGCCGGGGACCGTCCCATCTCCGTCGAATGCTCGCCTTCTTGCCTTGAGGCTCCCGCCCAGGACGTGCCTTGTCACCGGCATCTCGGTCCCGGGCAAACACAACGGCTACCATGATAGGTCTGAACGCGGACCGCATCAGCCTCATCTCCTGTCTTTCCATTCCCCTCCTACCCCTTTCTCCCGCCCTCTCACACTCCTCCACCCCTGGCCCCTGACGACAGCGGGAGAAGATACTTTACTAGCGGGAGCAAATGCCGAGCTCTGATACGGGGAAATACGACGAGCGTCACCCACGAGTGCTGGGCGTTGATCGTCTCCCGCGCCATGCGTCTCCAACCAAGAGAAGGCAAAGAGAAGGAGGCTACCAGGGGTGTGAAGGGCTGGGGCCACTGCATTTTGGCGGAGAGGGACGGGATCCTCCGGGACGGTTTGGTGCGAGTACTCTGTGCATAGCTTCGTACTCGTACTACTACTGCCTGTATCTCGCAGATCACAGTAGAGACCTCGGCCATGATCCACCAAGCTCAGAGCACGGGCAACGGTGGCAGATGTCGTGCGGTGCCGTGGAGCATCTTCAGCTGGTACTAAGTGCTACCTGTCTGAGTACTCGCACGAGCAGCTCCCAAGGCGATCTCCTCATCGATCCCGGTGATTCTCGCCTCGGTAGCCGATCCTGGCCGTGCAGACACAGGCGCGCGTCGATGCTGACGGCTTGAGTCGATTTCGGCCCTGGCAGGCATTTCCTCGTGTCACAGAGCGAGGTCGAGGGGCAGCCGCCCACGATTTTCGAGACACGAAACACGCACCGACGCCGTGCTTTGTACTCCGTAGTCCTCCGTATATCCGCAGAGCGGCCGCGAGGAATATCGATGCATGTTCGCACGTCTTGTGCAGACAGTCGCAGCCCACCAGCCCGAGCCCAGTCCTGCCCACTCTGTGTGTGAAAAAGCTGGGACGGATTACGAGCACTCGAGGTGTGGGAATGGTGTGATGGGCGCTGCATGATGCAGTCTGCGGGAACCCAAATGCGCGAGAAGGCATCCATCCCATTGTGCTGGTACTCGTACCCATCGCTGAGCCCGCGATGCATGCTGCGGCGGAGGGCCGGGGGCCCCGCGGCGGAGGACGAGGAGGCAGAGGAGGCCGAGGAGGGAGGGGAGGGGAGGGAGAGGGGGAGGGGGGAAGAGAGAGAGGCCCCTGGCGGGCGCACAGGCGTTCGCTGTCGACCCGTTGCTATTGGACGAGGTACGCCGTTTTCCCTCATGGGGTGTCATCTCGGGAGACGGTGTCGTGTTGGCGTCTTTGGCGAGATCCCCGAACGGGAACTTGGTCGGGCATGGCGATGCTTCATGGTGTTTTTTTTCTGTTGTTGTTGTTGTTGTTGTTGTTGTTGTTGGAGGAACTTGGAAATTTGATTTTGATTTTTAATTTCCAATTTTGATTTTTTGTGGGCGAAATGGAACGGCTCTTCCATCTCGAGTTTTTGGCAGGTGCGACGGGCAGCAGGTTCGCGCCTTCCTCGACACTGCATCAAGACACACTGTGTCTCTTCACAAGTGCCACTGTGACTCGCACACTGTGTCGTGACACCCCTTTTTCCTGTAAACAGCGAGCTGAGACTCGAGGCATTTCAGCCACCCGTTGTCTTCTTCATGTCACGGTGACGATGAGACTGAAGACAATGGCTCGTCAGATCACGAGATCGTCTTTGTTTTGACGATATGGCTCCCACATGGCAGACCCTCGGAGCATAGCCTCCATCGTGACGCACACATACCGCCGAGTTTTATATCCAGCTCGTCCAATGGCACTTCGAACTTTGTTCAGCCGCACGTTGGATGTTGAATCCTCCTCTGGCCTCGAATCGATATCCCAATGTTGACGGCACCAACGAGAGCACCTTGAAGTGTTGAAAAAGAGGAACAGGTCCTGTTCCCGTCCTTGTTCTCTCTGACGCATAGGCAAATGGATGTTGCTGGACTCACCAAGCTTCTAGCATTTCCAACAGACGACACCAAAATCTCCGAAAGACTGCAATTTTCGCATCATGTTCTCCAAGTTCAAAAAGACATCCCAGCCGGCCGGTAGCGATGCCCCTAAGCAATCCCTCTATCAGTCCTTCCAGCAGAAAAAGCGCGGCCCCGGCCCTTCCGCAGAGGACATCAAGAAGTATACCGGCAAATCGCGCGACGAGCTCCTCGCCTGGGCGGACAGCCAGCCCGGCGTGGGCAAGAACCAGCTCGCCGGCAAGATCGCGATCGGGCCGGCCACGGGATTTGGCGGGGTCGCCGCGGCTTCCGGATTCGGTGGTTGGGGCCCGGGCGCAGAACCCCTGGGCGAGAATCGAGGGATGAAGTTCCCGCCGCCTTCGCCTCAGAAGAAGGAAATGGAGCAATAGAAACGGCATGTGATGAGTGGACAGTGCACATCGGGTCCATATGTCAAGATGGACCATCGGCGTTCCGATGGCAGAGATTGATGTATGAAGGTCAAGCATCTTGAGAGGGATGGGGGCTCAGGAGTCGTGGGAGAGAATATGAGAAGGGGCTCATTTGAGAGACCTAGATTGACGATGCTATGCTGAGAAGGACTTAAGTCACAGAAAGTCATGTGCTGAATGTCTCGGTCCCCTTCCCATCACAATCCGCCAGTAGTCATAGATGTTACGATCAAGACAGACAGACAGGATTTCGAACGACGGAGAACCGTAGAAAGAAATAGCATCGAACAATGCGGAGGGGGGCAAACAAAAGCAGAGCTGAAAATCAAAGCGTTCTTCACACCACGAGCAACATTCGGTCGACCTAATAATACAGTTGACGAGACTCCAGACCAAACCAAACCCACCAGAGATGGATGCAATAGTACACGGGCTTTACCTCAGACCCCAACCCACCGCATATGCAAGATGCTCATCAACGATTGCCGTAAAGACCGGGAAGCACAAGTTCAATGCGGCAAAAAGGAATGAGAACCGAGATGGAAACATGACAGTCAAGGAAAAGCAAGGATAAGAGGTAGATGGGGAAGAGAAACGGAGTATTTGCCCATGATGCGGAGGATGGGGGGGTTTCCATGCACGCAACGGTAATCGGCATGCCGTATCGAAATGGTTGCGTAAATGTGGGATGGACTGTGCTATAGATGCAGCTGTTGGCGATGCAAACTGGCACTTGTGAGAAGCTCGTGAGAAGATCCGTTGGAAGGAGAGAAGAGAGGAGGGACACATGCCCAGGGATATCAGGGATGAGGATATTATCAAAAGTCCGACGAACAGACGGCAGAAGCAGCCACCGCCAGGGCAACGACGTCCTGCGCGGCGGCGGCAGCGTAGAAGTTGGCATTGCTGCCAAGCTTGACGGCCGCAGAAGAAAGGGAAATAGAAGGAGGTGCGGGAGCAAGGCCAGACGCAGCAGCAGCAGCAGCAGCAGCAGCAGCAGCGGGAGCGGGAGTGGAAGATGTGTTTGGAGACATAGCCATGGTCTCGGACGCCATAGTGTCGGAGCTGATGCTCGTTCGGGTCTGGGAGATGGGAATGGAGGAGGCGGGAGTGAGATGGGTCGGCCGTGCGGGGGACGAGTAGTCTGTATCGCTGCAGGTCGAGCTGTTGCCGCCGCCGCCGCCGCAGGAGGAGGAGGAGGCGTTGCCGATGTGCAGGAGAACTTGGGAGGCCTGGGTGAAGAAAGAATCCATGCGGAGGCGGACGGGCCGGAGGAGGGCGCGGGCGGGGGCGTGTGTGGTCTTGTCGAGGGCCTGGATGGACTGGTTGAAGTGGACGAGCAGGTTGCAGGCGGCTTCGGCGTAGGCCTGCTCAGCGGCGAAGACGAAGAGGAAGATGAGGAAGTTGCCGCAGAGGACGAGCTGGGAGCGGGCATCTGCTTTTTGTTAGCATGTGGTATTTACGGAGGGGTGATGGCCGCGATGAGAGCGACAACGGCAAGGTGCAAGGGGCAAGGGGCAAGGGGCAAAAGGAGTTACGAGTTACGTACGCCGACTCCAGAAGCCGCGGAGGTCAAGATCGGTGATCTGGCCGATGAAGACGCCAAAGGTCTGGAACTCCTGGAGGGCCATGACGGACCACTTGCGCAGTGGGGAGTTTGCGTTCATGCGGGAAGGGCGATTGGCCGGACTCATGAGGCCTCGGTAGAGCAGGGCCCGAGAGGCGAAGTAGGCGAGATGGAGGGGGCCTGTCCCAAGTTTTTGTTGTCAGTGGTCACGGATGCGAAGTAAGGGGCTCTGTGGGCGTCCTCGAGAAGAAGTGGGCAGGACGAGGTGAAAGGAGGGACAGAATGGTCGGGCAGAGATGCAAAGTATAGATGGGAAGGGGGCTTTCTGAAGCGGTGACTAGGGGACTCAAGGGGAGGGCGTGTTCAACGGGAAGGTTGGGGCCATGATGGGAGGTCTGGCGACTCACAATTGCTGATGAGCGTGGGGGAGCCGAGAGAAATGGAGAGGCATTGGGGGAGAAGACTATGCCAGTCTCTGAACTTGTCACGAATGGAGCTCAAGTCGGCCTCTCTCTGTGAAAGGGGAGCCTTGCTGGGACGAATTTGGCTGGTGGGAGAGGTCAGTCAGGGGTCAAAACAAAGGCCGTAAACATCCCCTTTCCTCTTCCTGTCTCCCAATCTGCAATGCTCCTTCGGGTGTGACTCACAAACTGCAGTCGAGGATGTCGCGCAGCATCCTGCTGATGCGCGTGTTCTCGAGGAAGCGCGCGCCGAGGCAGGCCTGGAAGTGGCCGTCGACGGGCTCGACGAGATGCCTCAGATCGTCGGGGACGTCCTCGTCGGCGCGCACGTCGTCCATCTCCGGGGCCGCGGTGGTGAAGGTGGCGGCGCCGATGTGCGGCGGGGTGCCGTGGCAGATGCTCGACCAGGCGTCGGCGGCGTAGACGGCCCACCAGAGCTTCCGGCGAAGCTTCTTCTCCCAGGGTTGGATGCTCCATTGGGCCGGGTCGAGGTGCAGGCCCATCATTTGGGCGCAGGCGGTGGCCTGGGCCGTGAGGGTCCATATGCTGGGGGACTCGACGCTGATGCCGCCGCCGCCGCCGCCGCCGCCGCCGCCGCCCATGCTGGCGTTGCTGGCATTGCCGTCGGTGTTGTTGTTGTTGCTGCTGCCGATGGTGTTGGAGGTGGGCGTCGTGTTGTGGTTGCCGTCCGCGTCGGGATGGTCGGAGCCGGCGAGGTGGAGGAGGAGGAGGCAGGCCTGCAGGGCGAAGAGGCTCGGGTTGTTGAGCTCGCGGCGGAGGGCCTCGTGGGCGAGGTCGACGAGCTGGTGCTGCTGGAAGGGCCGGCAGCGCTGGGCGAGGACGGGGTCGTGGTGCCAGAAGACGCAGGCGAGGGCGTAGGTGGCGGCGCGCAGGGAGGCGGGGATCTTGGACTTGGAGGAGGAGGAGGAGAAGGCGCGGAGGAAGCGGGCCTTGGTGACGACGGGGTGGACGGGGTGGACGTGCTTGAAGAAGAGGCGGACGAGGTCCTTGGCGTACGGCCAGACGAGCGTCTCGATGGCGTCCGAGGTGGTCTCCCTGACGTGGGCCGAGGCGGAGATGGAGGTGGCGGTGGAAGTGGACGACTGGTCCATGTTGCTACCGCCGCCGCTCCTCGTCTTGCTCGCGCCCACGGTCTTGCTGTCATGGAGGTCGTCGGCGGAGGAGGCGGCCGCGCCCTCGAGAAGCATGAAGTGCACGGGGCGGTCGTCGGCGCGGGGCCCCCCCTGGAAGACCTGGATGATGTGCGCGTCGACCTGCTGGTTCTCGCCGAGGAGCATGCACCGGAACGCGTCCAGCAGGAAGGCGTCCTGCTCGCCGGAGAAGCCGACGAGGCGCGCCGCGGGGGCGGGGAAGTTGTCCTCGAGCGTGAAGAGCTGGCTGTCGAGCGGGGTGAGGGGCGAGAAGGGCGCGAGGGGGTGCTCGTCGGCCGGGGGCTGCAGCGTGTTCTGGTTCTGCTGCTGGCACATGGCGACGTCCTCGTCGACGAGCGTCGCGGGGGTGTGTGCGTGGAGGCCGGTTGGCTGGGCGCCGCCGGTGGTGCCGGACAGCCCGTGGATCTTGACGGGGCCTCGGGACGGCTGGCGCATCATCTTGACGGGCTCGGGGGGCATGGCGGCCCAGGGCGTGGTGGTGGTAATAGGGGGAGCTGACCTCGTGTTGTTGAAGTTGACGCCGACGCCGACGCCGACGCCGACGCCGACGCCCATGCCCATTCCCGCGCCGCCGCCGCCGCTGCTGAGCATGTTGAAGTTGGGGACGTCTGCGGCGACGGGAATATGACCCTGTCCATTGGTTGCTGGGGAGGCGGCGACGTCGAGGCCGGCGTGGAAGCTCGGGTCGCTTGTGATGTGAGGCGAGAGGGAGTCAACCCGGCCTGAGGAGGACTTGCATTCCAGTCCGCGGCTCTTGCAGAAGAGACCTAGAAGAGGAGAAAGAAGAGACGTATGGGCGATTCCCCCATTCCCCCTTTGTTTAGCTTGGGCCTGATTGCAGGTGGGATATCATGGGATGGAGTTCTTGTGCCAGCCGCATAAAGGGGGGAGAAGGGGGAAGAGGGGAGGGGGGGCAAGGAAAGGGCTTGAGCGCATGATGGAGGTTGGATGGTTGATGGTGGTGATGATGAGGACAATGATGAGTTCAAGTTGTTGCTGTTGAGGACGACGACGACCCGGGCGATGAGGCAAAAGGCATTCAAGGTAATGTGCCAAAGACATTGATGGGAAGCTCCTCGTGCGATGTCACAGGGAAGAGCAGCCGATGCAAAGAGGGCATGGCATTGAGAAACGTGATGGATGTTTGGGCCAACATGAATTCCATTGTTGAGTGTCCGTCGAGGACCATGTCTCGAATTGCAAGGGAACGATGCAAGCATGAAGTGTATGGACAAGAAAGGATGATGAATGATGGATGGGTCATGGTGGATGTTGTATCGCGATGGATGAAGGATGATGGCGATGATCATGATGATGATCATGGTGATGATGATCATGGTGATGATGATGATCATGGTGATGATCATGATCATGATAGACCTCAGCCCGGCGAAGCGACTTACAGGGAGGTTCGTGAGGGATGACGCATGCCGTCTTCCTTCGCCGACAGACATCGCAGGGCCTGTTCTTGCGACTGCGCGGCTGCCGCGCCTGGCCGAACTGACTCTGGATCGTGAACTTGCGAGGCCGCGGGAGTGCCTGCTGGTGCTGTCCGGGTTGTTGTTGATGGTGTTGCTGCGAGTCGTCGATGACCATGCGGGCTGCATGCAGCTGCCCGTTGATGGCCGACGACAGCATCGCCTCGGCAGGTCTCCGATCAATCATCTTGCTTCTGCTTCCTCCTCTTCGAAGGAGTCCGCCTCGCGGTCTTCTTGCTCCCTCGCCTCTGCAGGTCGGTGCCTCTTTCGCCGCTTGCCTCTCTGCACTGCGCTGTCTGTGGGTATCCCGGGGAAAGGGGCCAAAAGCGAGGCGAGCGATGGAGGCGAACAACCGAAGGTGATGATACTTTCCTGGGAGTTGCCCGACAAAGTAGACAAGGTGTCGGGGGGCTGCCGGTCTAGTAGTTGGAAGAGAAGGGGAGAGGAATGGGGAGTGAACAGGTGAATTGGGTGAGGGAGTGAGAGAGAGTGTGCGTGTGAGAGAGAGTGAGAGGGCGGGAGTGTACGAGTACGGGGGACAGGTAGGGGAGAGGTGGCAGGAGCTTGGGGATCTTCCCGGGATCGCCTTACGGGATCGGTTTGCCGGGGGAGCTGCGAGGCGACGGGGGGGAAGGCCGACGGGGAGTGGATTCGCTGGGAGGGATGTGTCGGAGAACGAGGCCGCGGGAGCTTCGAGCGATGCGGTCAACAGAGAAGGGGCACCAAGGGAAGACGTGGAGGGGGGGTCGGGGAAGGGCGCAGTTGACGCGTTTCGAAGGCAGAAGAGATGGGAAACGGGGGAGATGGGGAGGTGAGGGCAGGGCGGACGGCGGGGCGAGGCGGGGCGTCGGCCCATCTCGCAGCGGTTGAGGGCGGCGACGAGCTCGGCCGGCGGGCGAGGCGTGCCGGAGGATGGCACAGGATGAATGCATTCACGTACTCCGTACATACGAACACTGGTACGAGTATGAATACTTCGAGCTTCGCATACGCACACTCGTACGTATCAGGAGGTTGCAAGAGGGCTTCGTACTTGGTGGGCATAGGAAAGACTCTGTGGTCGCCGTGGGAGGCCGATACGGAGTGGGCAACCATGACACCGACACGAGTGGGTACGAGTATGAGTGAGTGGGTGAGCAGTCGTCCTCGTACTCCGTACTCGTACTCGCACTCAACCGCGCCCGGAGCATCAGTCGGGAGGCCCCGGCGTACTCCGTATGAGCTGGGTAGGCTCCGTACGGCGCACGAGTCTGTACGGGTACGAAACGAGGGCCGCGTACTCCGTAGAAAGCGTGTTGATCTGCACGCGGCGTCCGTATGGAGCACTGTATGGAGTAGGCCGGTCCGGGACGCCACGATCGCCGAAAGGGGGGTAGCTTCGCTGACGTGGTGACATCCATTCGACCGGAAGGACGGAGCTATGGAGGGACGGGGGATGGGACGGTGCCGATTTGGAGTGGGGGGAGTGGGGGGAAGAGGTACGAGAACGAGTAAGGAGTCAGGAGTCAGGAGTACTCCGTACACAGGAGGAGGTGGGGGGGAGCATACCAGTAGGAGCTGAAGGTCCCGGGAGGGGGGGCGATCGTTCGGTTGAAAACCCTGCCGATGGGGCCGGTCGTGAGAGGGAGAGCCTGGGCAGTCATGGGGTTTTGAACGGCACGATATGTACTCGGTCCGGATGCATGATGCTGGACCGGAGGGGCCATCGCTGATATTCGTTGGAGGGAGTACGCACAGAGGGCTCATGAGATGGAGGAACCTGGATCCCGTATCAAGGAGAAAAGGAGAGGAGAGGGGTAGGAGGCTTGGACAGAACGCGAGCCGTACGAGTACCAGTACGGAGTAATATTGGTGGCAAGCTCCAAGACGAGTCTGAGAATAGAAATCACTGAGTCGGGAATGGGGATTACTCCGTAGTACGGGTACGGGGTACGAGTAACAGTAGTCAAGCGTTCGAGCTGGAGATGGTGGTTCCCCGTGGTTGTCAGAGTTGTCAGAGTACACCGCGTTTCGTACTCCGTACCAGTGGTCCGTACTCGTACTGCGTACTCCGTACTCGTACCTGTCTTGCGAGACGAAGGGCATCCATGGCACGGGGGATCAAGGTTCAATAATCACGGTGGGATGCACGGATCCGGTAAGCAGAGGCGGAGATCGGAGGAGGCCGTGGAGGCGGAGGGCAGACAAGAGCTTCTCCCTCGTACTCGTACGGAGTACTCCGTACCATGGATGCTGCTCGTGGGAAGTGCTCGTTGCGGCGGACTTAGCCAGAGGACCGACTCTCATCGCCGATCCGGTACCAGTACACTCCTGCTCTGTGTTCTCTGGGTACCTTATGCGTGTTCTCTTCCTTATGTACAACCCTGGGTTGCGGTCCGACTGAGAGCCAAGCTCCAGGCTAAGAGTGTACTATGGAGTAGATACAGGGACGGAGTTCTCCGTACAATGGGTGAGCAGTAAGACGGCTGTCAGATTCGGTCCTTCAGGCACTGGGTGCTTTTCAACGAGTCTCAAGATGATCATGCGACCGTGCAGGAGAGCAAGCAATAGTCCGTACGAGTACGGAGTACAGATGCGAGGATCGAGAATGAAGGCACCGACGATGGACGAGAAATGGAGAGATGCGGGCAGACTCAGGGGCAAATCAACAAACACAACAATGTACAGTATGAAGACATACAGTAAACGGCTCACTCGCACTGTGGGCCCCCCTTTGCCACCTTGTGCGCGCAGTCCCGTCGATACGGTGCGGTCTTCGGCGTATGCATGCTCAGAATGACATGCAGTTTGCCGATGCCTCGGGCGGTGCGTCTCGCTCGGCAAGCCACCCGAGGATGGAGCCTACCAATGAGTGCTGGCAGGGGTGGTCCGCATGTACATGCTGAGAACGAGCAGGGGGGAGGGGGGGGGAGAGGAGGAGGGCGAGGTGGATTTGGGGACCTGGCTCAGCTGAGGCAGAGGGAAACCTTCGTGAACTTCCCGGACAAGGCTTGGCTGAGCTATGGAGGCCTACGGACTACAAGAGCTATGAGGCACAGGAAGAACTACTCCGTATCAATTTTGTATTCAGGGGCCGGACTTGGCTGAAGCAGATGGCGGGCCTTTGCTGGCTTGGCTGAATGCAAGGCAGAGGACGGACTTTGATGAGCTTTGGAAGTAGGGAATAGATGGGGGGTGTGTGGGGGGGGAGAGAACGGAGGGAGGGCGGACTCCCCTTTACGGACATGTGGTTCATCTTGCATGCAGGACTGGCCTAGCGCTGATCTCGGGGACCGTGGCTGCTGGCATTGTTGCGGCCGCCAGGAGGTCGACGAACATCTTGGCGCGCCGAGGACGCCGTCGGAGAGGGAGCAGAGTGCGTACAGGTTGAGTAAACAAACGGAGTACTGTGATGGACAGACGAAGATGGGATACAGCCTGAGATAGAGTTGACAGTCCGGCCGCCCGAGCAAGTGGGAGCTTGGCCCTACGGAATCATTCGAACGAAAGCGAGATTGTTTCAAAGTGAAGGGGAACAGGGACCACGAGGGAGGCCGACTCATTATCAAGTGGATTGCATTCACGGGAGGAATCAACGGGAGGATCATCAAAATCATCTGCTTGTAGCAGCTCAAGGACTGGTTATTTGCACCTCGAGATATCAAAAGAAAAACAAGTCAGTAACAGACAAGGGAATAGAAAAAGAATTACATCATTCTGAGACGAGATATACATATATATATATATATGGAGGGAGGGTAAGAGAAGGGGGATATATAGTGAGAGAGAGAGAGAGAGAGAGAGAGAGAGAGAGAGAGAGAGAGAGGTATTTCGTAAGGTATAAGAAGGAGGGGAAAGAAGGTAAGAGGAAAGACAAAGGTAGAGAGGCCGAACCTCTCATGATCTAGGCAAACAACAGGCCTTGGCTGCGGGCCCTCCTGGAATCGCTCTTGCTTTGCAGGAAGCGTGCCCGCTATCTGGATACATGAATTGATGGACTTGGATGGTCTTGTCCCCTCCCTGGTGAGATGACGACGGTCTTGCACACGAGAAAAAAAGGGGAGGATTTTGAGCAAAGTTTCGCGAGAGAGAGACGAGAAGAAGAGAGTCCACCAGGGAAGGGGGGGCGCGAGAGTGAACTTAGACGACGAGGGCGTCGTTCCGGGACAGGTCCCGCATCTTCTCGGAATCGACGTCGTTGACGGACTGATCCTGGGCGTGGATGACGCGCCAGGTGCCCTCGAGGGGGACCTCCCATCGCTGGTTGCTCAGCTCCTGGACCTCCTTGGCGGTCATGGGGTCGTTGACGAAGGCGTCGAGGCGCTTGGCGGGGAAGGCCCAGTGGAGGAAGACGATCATGCCGCCGGAGGCGACGATGCCATAGATGAAGCAGATGTAGTACATCTCGACGGCGCCGTCGGAGACGGGGATGTTGGGATTGATGGCGTTGATGAAGCCGGGGAAGCACGGGGCGACGCCGACGGCCCAGGCGACGACGGCTCGCCAGTTGATGCCCCAGGTGTACCAGTAGATGCTGCCGGAGTGGCCGCGGTACATGTCCTCGACCTTGAGCTTCTGCTTGCAGACGAAGAGGAAGTGGAAGATCATGATGCCGGCCATGGGGCAGAGGAAGACGGCGTAGCCGGACATGACGGTGACGAAGACGCCGGCGCCGTCGACGAACTTCCAGGGGTTGACGGCCGGGCTGAGGATGGCGGTGATGTAGGCGCCGCGGCGGATGTTGATGTACTGGGGCAGGACGGTGGCGAGGTCCATGCCGCCGACGATGGCGTCCGCGGGGACGAAGTTGCCGAGCTGGGAGATGGTGAGGGCGAGGCCGGCGAAGAAGACGGCGCAGCGGGTGCCCGCGCTCGGGTTCTCCTGGAGGATGCGGGCGACGAGGTCGGGCGGGTTCCAGAGGGCCTCGCCGAAGCGCTTCTCCGTCGCGGCGGTGATGAGGATGCCGATGATGGGGGTGATGTTGCCCCAGAGCGGGAAGGCGATGGCCTGCCCCCAGATGGCGTAGGTGGGGCGGCGGGAGAGGCGGGCGAAGTCGCTCTGGTTGAGGATGGCGGTCATGATGCCGCCGACCATGCTGATCATGCCGTACATCATGAGCCAGGGGAGGGAGTTGGGGCCCGAGGTGGCGGTGATCTGGGACCCGGCGGTGATGGTGTCGCCGAAGCCCTCCTTGCCCATGGTGGCGAGCGCCCAGATGAGCAGGGTGAAAAAGAAGACGGCAGTAGAGATGGAGCCGATGTTGAAGAACATCTGCAGCTTGTGGGCCTGGATCATGAGCCAGGGGAGGGCGATGATGAAGAAGAGGCAGTAGGCGAGGAACTGGCCGGAGGTGAAGCCGTCGCTCTCGGGGAAGACGTTGGGGACGTGCCTCTCGTAGTTGGGGTCCCACGAGAGGAGGATCAGCTCCAGGCACTGGCCGCCGACCCAGACGTCGAATCCGGTCCTGGGATGGGTCAGCAAAAAGCTCTCGTCCGCTCGTGGCCTTTCCCTTCTTCCACCCTCATCCTCTTTCTTCTCTCTTCCATCGGATCCTGATGATTTCCCCCCCTTCTCCCAGGATCATCATGTTCTCCTTTTTGCTTCGGACTGCAGCCTGGAACTGCGGCGGCACTGCACATACCAAACTAGAGCCAAGTCAGCACAGCTCATGTTTTGGACATTCCCGGGGGGCATCACTCACTCAGGGACATGAGAATTCGGTTCCAGATGGGGAACTGGGCGCCCCAAAGGCCCCAGACCGCTCTGTTGGAGGCAAAGCCGACTGGTAACTCATGTTAGTACTGACTGGCTAGAATGCCTACGAGGATTGAACTCGCGACTTGCCATGGTATTTGGCTCCGACGATGGAGTTGAGCACGAGGAAGGTTGTGGCGAAGCAGTTTCCAATGACGATGGCTGTCCATGGGTCAGTTGCCGTTCTCTCTTCTCGAGAATCGAAATGGTAGAGACGGGGAACTCACAGATGATGGCCTGCCACCAACTCAGGCCGAGCGGGATGAGGGAGCTGCCGGCAAGGTAGTTGGCAATGTTGATGTTCATCAGCACCCCTAAAGGAGGCGAGGTCAGCATTGTGATGGCAGAGATATCCCTTGATCGAGCCCCCCAGGCTCGCCGATCTTCATCAGAGTTGGACGGCAATACGTACAGAAGTTACTGTACGTCCGGAAGGTCCATGTGCGTCTTCTCGCCTCGAAGGGCCTGATGTCGTCGTTCTGGAAACATGACGACGGAAGAGTCAGTGATCAACATCAGCGTGATGATGGACGTGATGGTGTTTGTTTGTTTGTTTGTTTTCCTTGTCTGTTGCCCGCAGGCAGCCTCAGAGGCAGGACCTGAAACCATGAAACATGGTGACATCGAGGGTAAGGGTAAGGGTAAGGGGAGGGAGAGGGGGGGGGGGTCCGGGGTACCTCGGGGGGGGGGTGGGAAGGCGAGGGGGGCGCGCAAGCCGTTGGGAGGCAGAGGGCAGCTGGGGGGGATGGAGGGTGCTCGTGGGGGAGGCAGAGGCGCCC
>NIGD01000004.1:4727918-4743786 GCA_003055185.1 Escovopsis sp. TC | reverse complement strand
TTGTCTCCACCGCGAACCTCCTCGCCTTCTGCGATTCGTGAGGGCTAGGCAGGGGAGCCAGGGGGGGGGAGAAGAGACGGGAAGAGAGGAAGGACAGGGGATGGGAGAGAGGAGCGACAGGGCATGGAGGGATGTGAAGCGGGAGGGGTGGCAAGGAGTCCAGCGAGGCCAGAGCTCTCGGCGAGCCAACATGGCAAAGGGTGGGCTATCCTGCTCCCAACCGCACATCTCGCTGCAGAATTCCCGGCGGCAAGGTAATCCAACGGCCGCCATCACTCTGGAATCAGCAGCGGACAACAGCTCCTTCGCGGCGTCCTTTGCAGCAACCCTCGGGCCTGGATGTTTTTCGACGAGTCGAACATGGATGGGTCTGCGCCTCGCTTGACTCCCGCGGCCAGGTGATCCGCCCGTGACGATGTTGGCCATGGTCGCGTTGATGCCGACGCGTGGTGATGGCCGTGATAGTAGCACCGCAAAGGCGCCAGCTTCCGCGTCCGTGGCCACTTGGCCGAGAGCCTGGAGTGAGAAGGTGAAAGAGAGGGAGGGAGGGAGGGAGGGAGGGAGAGAGACTGTGTGTGTCTGTGTGAGTCTGTTGTGAGGGGCTATCGTCGACTCGTCGACTCGTCCACCCGTTGTTCAGTTCAGAGAGGGGCTGAACTCGCGCCCCTATCTTGGCGAGGCTGTTGGCTGTTGCTCCCCAATGATCACGGCCGGGAAACCGCCCTGTTGGGTTGGAAGACACGAGGCTTCAAGTGCAAGTGCAATCGTCATGCGTCTGCACTCCATCCTTCGTGACGGATATGGGGAAAAGACAGCAAGTGAGAGGGAGTGCGTGCGCTTCTGTTCGCGCTGCAAATCGTATCATCAAGTGTACGAGTACTCGAACGTGGCCTTTCCACCCCCGGTGGATGGCCGCAAAGGCCGTCTCCTTCGCAGCGTATGGCGGTTCCCTCTCCTTCTTTTTTTTCCCCCATCTTTGTCGTCGTCTGCAATCCCGAAAGACCAAGCAGGGTCTGAGAGTCACTTCCACTGTATCTCTCTCGGGCGTGGCCGGCGCCGGCGCAACTCCCGGACCATCAGCCGAGACCAGGACTGCGGTGAGGCGTTGGGAGCCGGGAGGTCTGCTATCGGCCCTCGCTCCTAGCACGCTGGCATCCCCTCCCTCTCTTTCGATTCTTCACCCCCGCTGTTCCCGATCACACACCATTCTCTTTTCGTTTGTTTTTCACCCTGTCCTCTTTGTTCTCACGCCCTCTCCCTCCCTGTCCAGTCCATGCACTCAGTAACTGAGCCGTCCCAGGCACTTGCTGTGTCCGCGCCCTCGGGAAGACTCGGATGCAACACGAGGGAGGAGACCCGGGGAGAATAGAAGATGAGGCGGACCATCTCTACTCTCCCCAACCACCGTCGAGCGGCCTGCCCCTTTTCCCAAAGGGGCCCCAGGACGATCGCTGCAAACCGGGCAAGGGAGGGGGCCATGCACAACCAGCACCACTATGCGAGATCGTACCTTGTGCTTGTCGCCATGCGCCGCCGGTCGTCGTAAGATGCCAACCTGCCCACCTTGGTGCCCAGGTCCAGCTGAAACGAACCGAAGCAGCAGGGCTCAAAGCGGCATGCTGCATGAAGGAAACCTGATATTTGGATGAGAAGGAGAGAGAAGAGGAGGGCAAGGGGAACCAAAGAGAAGGAAAGGGAGGGGGGCAGAGGGAAAAAAAAAGGGGGCTCCACCACGTCAGCGGCTTGGAAGGGACAGCTCCGACATGCAGCAGTCTCACTCCCACGACCAGTTGATGCAGCCGGGCGGCGTCTCGTCATCTCTCGCTGCCGGAGGCCGTGGGGACAACTGTCTGTCTGCGGAGAGAGGGAGAGAGAAAGACAAAGAGAGAGAGAGAGAGAGGAACAGGCCAAGCGTGCAGATGATGCTTCAAGTGCAGCATCGCATGCATCCCCCTCTCCCCGCTCACCCCCCCTTTCGAGCACATGTCCCATCGTCTTGGAGCTGGTACACATACATGCAGCCTGCCTTGCAGTCCGGCGAGGCGGTGTCTGGAACCACGCGCCCAGAGGAGATGACTGCAGGTCGCATCGAGGGTCATGACCAAGGACTTCCATGCGGCCACCGGGCCAGAGACCGCCTCCTCCCCCCCGCGCGTGCGAAATGGGTCAGACATGGAGAATGAGACACCGCGGGATCAGACACGCTCCGAGATTGATCCATGTGGTCATTCGTATCGCCACCAGGGCACCGAGACTCGATCAGCATCGTCGCCTGCAGAAGGGTCGGGGGGAGGAATGGGAAGAAAGGGTTGGCAGGAGGGGGAGTCATCCACCATCCAGCAGTCGAATGATGCGGGTATTGCCACCGCAGTGGGCCGCCATATGCGCACGCACAAGGTCAGAAATCGGGCCTCGATTCTGGGACACAAGTGGAAGCTTGTCTCTCCAAGAGCGGCAGAAGCCGAGGGGGGACGGGATGGGACTTGCTCGCTCCTTAGCCCCGAGACATGCTTCTGGTGCGAGACCTCTTCATTGCTCGGTGATGAGTTTGGGTCGGCCGCGGCCTTCTTCTAGATGCTGGCTTCCGAATGCAATCAGCCATCTCTCAACTCGAAATCCCAAGAGCAATGGGGGAGCTTTCGTGAGAGCGGGTCGGCAATGCTTCGACAGGCCAAGGGCCCCATGGCGCGGGAGAGCTTACGGAGCTTCTTGTCCCTGCCGCGAGGTGGTCATCCCCCCATCGTCTCGAGACCCCGTGGCCCCTCCCTCCCTCTCTTCCTTCCCTCTGCGGACGTCCGCCTCTCATGCGTGAGCATCGCGCAGACGGAGTGGCGATCGAGAAGTCACCGTGTCACTGCCTCAGGACGAGTACCCGAGGAGAGTGTCAGGCGAGCAACGTGTAAGCCCCTATCCAAGCACTTGTCTGGAAGCATCAATCCTGCTCCGCGGCCTCTTGGCAGAGCGGAAACAAAGAGGCCGATCCCAAGGCCTTCCGGATCAAGCAGTCAGAGCAAGAGAGACCTCCAGCCAGAAAGCGTCGTGAAGGGAGCAGAGAGAGAATGAAGGCAGCAGCGTTGCAACTCACGAGTCCTGCTCCTCCGCGCCCAGATTTTGAGATGCTCCCTGCATTCTTGGCCAACATGCTTGGTGCATTCTGATCCGTCTGCCTCTGGACTCTTCTTGGCCTGTGTCCCGTCTGGACCTCGCTGGTCCAGAGACATGCCTCTTGGTCCTGACAGATTCGCCCGTCTCGTTTGCCTATACCAAGGGGTCTGGTCCCTCCTTGTCTTGCCCCGTCCCGCAGGACGTGAGACGTCAGAATCCATGGAGAGTCTCTACATGATATCTCGTGCAGTGGACGCCCAAGTGCTGGCAATGTGCATCAACCAGGGCCATGAGTATTCTGTCTGGCTTTGGAATCGCGATGATCCGCGGTCCATGATCCATGCTTCGGTGTCGTTGGCGTCTGTGATGAGAGACCCAAAGGACTGGAATGAAGACAACAAGAACAACACCATACATACCTTGATTGGGCCGCCCCCATTTGCTTCATCCATTCGATGCAATCATGCACTTCGAAGATGCCTCCCGGTGCGCCTCTGTGTGTCTTCTGGACAGTACTCTCAGTGCCCAGCCAAGATCCGAAAGCAGAGGCTTGCAGAGAGACGCGGGCTGGGCAAAACATCGAGCCCCCGGCACTGGTACGAGCACCAGGTGTCCATGCATCGCTGGCAGTCCCGGGATCAACGCGCGGCTCGTTCACCCGGAAACTCTCCATAAGAAGCCTGCAGCTTTCAGGTGAAAACGGAGAGGCCGCGGATCTCTTCCGAGAGCTGATGAGGGAGGGGCTCTGTCCAGGGATGCCCATGCAGCTCGTACGAGTACATACTCGTACGGAGTACATGGAATCGCTTTTTGCTGCCTCGTTCCTATTCACTATTGAATAAGCCTGTCCTCCTCCTCAAAGTGGCTTAGTGTTTGCCTCCGAGGGGGAGTCATCATGACCGAAAAGCCGACACCTTGTTCGTTTTTCAGGCAACAGTTCAGACTTGTCAATGACTCTTTTCCCCCTCACATCTTGTCAAGCCAGCAGGAGAGAGTGTCATCAGACAGCGGCGCCTCCCTTGCGTGTCCTGTGCAACCGACCAAAATTTCTGACGCCCTTCATCGACAGAGTACAGTTCGAGCCCAGGCACTTGTTGACAGCGTTGATCCGCCTGCCTGCCGTCTGGCTCGCCCGCCCCAAGAACGAGTCCTGCTCGTACTCGAGTCGAATGTACAAGGGCACCGGGCCGCCGCGCGGAGTAGGCAAATCGCGAGGACTCGGGATTGTCGGATGGGGAATCCACAGATACCTGCTCCACGTCGAGTTTCCTGGTCTCGAATCCATATGTGCGGCGAGCCCTCGTGTACGATTTCTCGTCCTCGAGATCTTCCTCCCGTACTTCGCATTGCTCACAAGCATCCCGTCCTCCTATGAGTACTCGGTGTGTCGAATGGATCTCAGTCCAGTGAGATCCCGGGAGGCGTCCACTGCTCCTATGCGAGTACAAGAACTGTACGAGTACTCGCACATTTTCAAACGGGTACCCGTACATGCTGCACGTCCCCAATGAATGGGACTGGGCAATGGTGCTCATTCTCCTCCTCGTTCATGTTCTCGTACGAGTACGAGTACTCGTACGCAGCCCTGAATCCCTTCTCGTCCCCCCCCCCTGCAACCTGCAGACGCACCCCGTGCATGTGACGGAATCCCTGCTGCTTCTCCACCTCGCCCTCTGCCTTGACAAATTGCCTTGCAGGGCCGCTCTCTCTGCTCCCCCTTTACCCCCCATCCGCCCCCTGGAATTGGATTGCATGGGGAAGACGATCCGTACACACCTCATTGGCCAAAAAGGCATGGAGACCTCGGAGGTGTCACAGGGCCTTTCCGTCTGCACATCCGGTGACGATGACGCGTGGGGGCAGAGCGAATTGGAGTCGAGGCAAGACCCCCTGAGGCGAGTGTGATGATGGAAGAGATGTGATGAGCTGATAGAACGTGCGTGTGAACCAGGCAGGTCCGGGCAGCCGCTCGGATGCGCAAGGAGCGGATACCTGTGCGGGTATGTACGAGTACTCGTACGAGTGCGAGTATGAGTACTCGTACGAGTACGAGTCCCAGCTACTCCGCACATCGCATTCCGTGGATCCATCCTCCACAGCACAGGAAGCTGGTCATGACGTGGGTCCCGTCGAGGTTCAGGGATCACCGGCAGCACTCCCTAGCCTACCCGAGGGCGTCTGACGATGCGCTGCCGGTGCTGGTCCGAGTACTCGCGCGCCGAGTCCCGCCTCCTCTTGACCGACGCTGTTGGCAGGGCTCGACCCAGGGACGTGTGTCGTCTGCCCTCGACTCCGGGCTAGATGGCACACGACCTCAGCATCTTCCGTTGCTTGTCGAACGACCGGTATTGATGCCGTGGCGGTTCGAAGGCTCCACACCAGTTGAAGAGAGAGGGGCCGGGTTCCCCTTGCACAAAGCTGGGTCAAGACATTGTCCTGCCCGTCTGAGGGAAGGCGGGAGAGAAGGACAATCTGCACTCAAAGCCGAATCGGGGATCCCTGCCGAGCTTGGACCTGTCGAGATGCTGAACACCCCGTACATGTACTCGAACTCGTACTTGTACTCGTCCGCCAAGGCAAGGGAAGGCCAGCAGACTGTTTGGATTGCCTCGCGCGACAAGCTCATCAAGCAAGCGTCTGGCCCCTGTGAGAGGCACGGCCTTGCTAGACTGTGAGCTCTTGCCCAGGACCAGAAACATCTTGCAAAATGACTCCGTCTCGGGCTAGACAGATCTGCTGGCCTCTGCAAAGGCAAAGAGAGGCAGATAAGCTCCAAGGCTTGTCAACGCTGCTCCCTGTGGAAAGCAAACTTGAGGAGCGACGCCAAAGCACGACGCATGGCACTGACAGTGCAATGTCATCACATATGTACTGGTATCAGCAAAGAGAGAATCGATGGTAGGGCTACCCAGCCACCGAATGACATGGCTTTCTCAATCGAAACTCCGGCGTCCGAGCGAAAGGGGATTCGTTTGACCAAGACGCAGAACTGGAAGGATCCGCATGGGATACTGGGTACTATAGCCAGCAGAACTCCAAAGCTCCAGTGGGTCGGTGTCGCAGGAATCAAGTGACCCGAGATTGTAGAGGTCATATCCTCTTTCGTGTCCGCTCTTGGCCAAGCGTGTGGTGAGAGAAATGTCGGTCGTCAATCACTATCAGTCTTGTGGAAAATGATGCTCGACGTCTTCTTCCTCCCTCGCCGAGATTGGAGACAGAACGTTATCTGTTCCAATACGATTGCTTGGCCCGAGAGACCACGGTGTCCATTTGCTTGGTTGGGAAACTGGAGCCTTCCAGGCTGCCTTGTTCAACAGAGTACCGTCACGGTCGCCCATGGCACTGTCCCATCGCATGGGACACTTGGCAGAGCTGAGAGAAATGCCATCGTCCATAGCCAGACGCCGTGATTGCGCTTCAGTCGGTTTGCTTCAATCAAGACAAATTGATCTTCTGGAAAGAGATGCGGGGCCCTTTCCATCAGCCACCCATCTTTTTGCCTTGCTCCAGTCATCTTCAGAGAGGACGCAACGGGAACCCCACCCATTCCCATCGAATCCGGCCCTCACCCGTTCTGCTCCTCGTGAGGAACTGAATCAGGTGCTGTGTATGAATCGTTATTTCAGCGCTCTCTAGAGCTCCCGAGTCCTGATTCAAATCCGACATTTCCGTCTTTTGTGGTCATTTTTCTCTTCTTTGCCAAGTGACCGCGAAAGTCGGCAGGCAGCCTTCAGGGCATCACAGAGCTCTTCTCTTCCAATGTCCTCAGTCTCGCGGACATGATATCCCATGTTGCAGAGCCTTGCCCAGACCAAGCAGCAGCAGCCTTCCTCGGGCATACCTTATTTGCAGGGCAGAGGTGTACTGCATCAACTTGGTGGCATTCTCGAGGCGCATATCAGCCGTGCTGTCGATATCCAGGCCAGCTCTGGTAAGTGGGCGCTTGGCAGCAAGGATCCAGCTGAGGCATACCATGACTGGTTCACCCTTTTGTCGTTGTTCCTGTCCCTCTGCGCCGCTATTTCCGAGACAATCAGTACGAGGTAACCTCAGGAGATGGACGTATTGGGATATGTCGGGGGAACTTCAAGTTCGATCAAATTCCTGCGGGGAAGCACGATCCTGCCTCCTGTTGCGGAGAGAAACGATTCGGGACAGAACGTTCGAATCGGCCATAGCATGTCTGAACTCAGCAGGGCTGTAGCGCATCCCACCGTGGCAGAGTGGTCCCAAATCGCATCGTGCGGCCCCTCGTTGAAAAAAGTGGTCATCCTCCATCCCGAGGGAATTCAACTTTGCCCTGGCTTTTGATCTCGGCAAAACCAATGCCCAGCCTTACTCACTCAGGGGTTTTCGTCGAAGTAAGGAACTCGGACTCTGGCAGACCAGTCTAGAACTGTCCGTCACTGTGTTGCTGGTGAAGTCAGTGCGCCATCTGGAACAACACGCAACAACGTGGGGACCGCTTCCCGAAACAAAGACAGCTATGGAGGTTGTTCTACAGGAGTTCAGTCTGAGGACCTTTCCCCTGCGGACTTGCCTGAGACACGCCCGACGGCAGTACCTGAATCAAAATCTTCGCAATACAACCAAGTATTTGCAACCACAGTGATCCGAGGATCGCCGAAGTTCCAAAGGCAACTTGGTCTCGCTTGTGTGTGATATCATCTCGTCCCCCAGGTCATCCTTGAAAAGCCCAATTGGCCAGGCCAGACAATCCCGAAGCCTTCTCTTAGAAAAATTGAAGAACTTTACACACCTGATCCGTGTGAGTTGATACTGAGTCCAGTGGGCGCTTCGTCTTTCTAGCCGAAATGCAGGTCGGAAGATGAAGTGATCTCCGTGGCAATGGGCTCGCGCATCTCTCCACAGGCAAGAAGTTCGAGACCGAGTGCTTAAGCGCCAAAGTCCGCAAATCAGGGAAGCTCTCTTGATTTCTCCAGCCGGCACAGAAAACAAGCTGAAAAAAGGGGTTGTGGTGTCCCCTCGCAGGGTTGCCCCTGGGCAGATCCTCAGGCTCGTATCGCGAAGCATGCTTTGAGTAGGTCTCCCTGCTCCTGTTGTGCGGTATGCGCATCCAGACGCATTATGCGTTGTCCTTTGAGATTGAAGAGGATTTCTGCCTGTGCTGTATTGCTTTTCTCCTCCTCACTTGGCAAAAGACAATACTTGTTGTCTCTCACCGCATCGGTCAGTCCCGGGAGGTCAAAGGTCACCAAGGTGAGGCTGGCAACAGGATGAATCGAGGCGAGAAACCGAACAGGGGACCTAATACTGGTACTCGTACGACTACAAGTACGAGTACAAGTACGGAATGTGCATGGCAGGGGTCGTCGGCACCCACAAGCCGCCTGGTCCTCCCGGATCCGTGGTAGTGCATAGCGGGCTGTGTGTTAGACCAGCAGATCAAGGCAGGGGAGCTCGGAATCTGACCAACCAACCGGGTGCTGCCAATTCAATCCTCTGGTGATTTCGGGTCCGACTCGCAAAGTAGAAGTCTCGGTATGCACCATCGCATCCTGGTGCCGTCACAAGGCGGTCCCCTATTGCACTTATGGGCTGTACTCGACTCGTGAGGGTATGTATGCACCAGTATCTTGAGCCCACCGGCGAGGATACCGTGGCTCCATCGTACATCTCTAGGGTGAGCTACAAGAGTTCCTCAACACTTGTCTCCCTCGATCCAGATCCATCATTGCTTGTGGGGCATAATCTTCATGTAATGGCCGGCTTTGGATTGCTCTGTGCCCGAGATTCGCGAGGGAAGTGGTGCTCGCCCACGTGGAGGCAATTTTCCGGTGGAGGAACTCATCATGGGCCTCGCGGCGAGACATTTGCCGACCATCTTGGGGATATAGAAGAGGTTGCCCCGTCCGAAGGGAAAAAAGGGGGGAGATGCGGCTGTGTAATCTCATCCACTCACGGAACGAGTACGAGGACATCTCCGTGCGGAGAACTGGCAGCTCGACCTCCCTGTTGAAGCACGGATCAGGGCAGGTCCAGATACTCCGCATATGCATGCGAGTACAGGTACATTTTCGTGCTCTTACTCGTACGAGTAGTACTGGTAGTACTCGTAGTACCTCGTATCCCGTTTGATTGGATGCACTCCGCATATGTGCAAAGCAGGCGGGACCGCATTTGGCCTGGTGGGCGATCTCATCAACCCTGGAAGGGGTGCAGGTACTCGTCAGGGTCCTCTGTCGTGCGGTGAGCGAGCTGACGTCTTCCATGCTCAGTAAAAACACATTGGTCGATGGGGGTGTGAGGCCAATATCCCGTTGATCTCACTCCCCATCCTTCTCCCGTTCCTTGCCTGACTGAGGCGCGTCTGCAGCGACCATGATTATTCGCGCTCTGGCTTCACGGCCATTGACGGGCACCGCTTCTTCGCGCTCCCTTCGAGTGTCCGAGCAATGGAGCTCCCGCGCGAAGTAAGCTTGCAACCATCCCGGGCGAGGCGGTGCTAGACTATCAGGCATCGGTCGTCAGAATGGATGAATCGGTGTCTCTGAGGGTCTGGTCAAAACCAACGCCTGAGCGTGCGGAAATTTCGATGCCGTTGCTTTCACAAGACCAGTCAGGGCGGGGCGGAGAAGTGGGACGAGTGTCGACAAGCCCCAGAGGTGAGTTGGGTGCTCTCCACCTTTCTCCCACGTTTCTTTCTTCTGCAAGATCGAGACAGGGACACGTTCCTGGGACTCAGATGAAGCAGTCGGCAGCAAAACGACCGGATGGCCGCAGCCATGCGGCCGGTTGTCTGCTCGCCTTATTGACTCAGCTGGGCAAAATATGAGGCGCTAAGGTATTTCATGCATCGGCGGGGGGAAAAGGAGGGGGAGTCACTTTTTTTTTTGGACCTTGAGGGGATCTGAAGGTCAAACTTACCCATTCGTAACCTGATCTTCTGCCACCTGACCATCACTTCCTGCACAGCCCAGGTCGTAAGGAGCCTCGTATCCGCTAGGATGCATGGGTCTGTTGGCCCCTGATGTCCTGCCCCTTGAACTGAAATAGCACGAGGCCGTTGACGGCCAGTCAATCGTGGTGATGCAATGGGAGACCCCCCTGATTGGCAATGTGCCAGTCACACGGAGTAATCGTGCTGGTACTCGTACCAATTCCTGGAATTGCCTCGAGGCTTCGAGGCTGCAGTTCATCATGCATCAATTTGATCTGCTGAGGGAGAACTGTCACAGTCGGGAGTAAGCGTCGAGAACAAGGCGCCGAAGTTTCAACGCTCCCATTCGGCCGCCACCTGCCCCTCATCGGGCGTCCCTCGAAGCTTCGTGCATGGCATTGACAGTGGGTGCGAAAGTATACATACCTGGTGGTTGACGAACTCGACGCCCGTGCAGTGCCAGCAGGACTCCGTTTAAGATGGACGATCTTCATCAGGCTTGTAGTCAGGCAGGAGAGTCTGGTGGGCTCGGGCGCCGACTCGAAAAGGCAAGGTACCGGCACGCGTCCTGGTTCCTCTTGACTGAGGTATGTCGAGGTAAGCTCATGTGCAGGTGGTGTGGTGATGCTCCGGAATAAGCGAGGATCGATCGCGGCCTGAGCTGCACCGCTTCATTAGTACCTCTGCCGAAAACGAACCGTTGTGCGACTCTCGATTCTCCGTACTGAGGCACCCAAGAGCTGTATATGCCTGGTCTCACCGTGCATCACAAGGGACATGACCTGCGGTAGCACCTCATCAATCGTCCTCCGTCTGGGTAGCCGAGCGAATGGAAGGGCGGTGGACGCGCCCCTTGGTTGACCGCTCCGGCTGAACAGCCTCTGCGAACGAATGCTCGGTATCTTCGAAAAAGGATCGCAGGCCGACTGTAGGGAGAAATCGGGCAGTCGAGGACGGATTGTGTTGGGAAGAGGTGTATTGAGCGGCAACGTGTCATGAAGCCATCAATCTTGGAGGACCTTGGCTTCCAGGGAGGGCCAGAGGCAGGAGCCCCGCGAGGAGGCGCGCTCTTTCCTCTGCGTCTGCAAAGCCTCGTGCCTTCCTGGAAATCTCCTCTACTACGGAGTAGTACAACCTGTACTCGGAGGGAAGGCACCATGGAGGCGCCTGCCTTGGCAAGCGTTGAGGTGCGACGAGGCTCGTTCTTTCTCAATGCTGCTGAAGCTGTCATGAGAGGCTCCTGCGCTTTCTGTACTACTCATTAAAGCAAGGGCGTTTGCTGCAGAAGGAAAGTGGCACCTTGAAGTTTGTGTGATGCGGTGTTGTGGTCGTCACTGCCTCTGCCTTTTTGGGTTCAACATCCTGCGCACTGCCTTAGTCTTTGGACAGTTATGGTACCGCAGGTGCCAGTCATTTCACGCACCCCGAGGAGTCGCTTTTGGTACGAGTACTCGTATCCCTGAGAAACTGGAATGAGCGTGCGTCGACACGGGCACCGACTACCCGAGAAAGACCATTCAGGGGTAGGTAGAACTTGAATTGGAAGGAAACGTCATTTCAAATCTAGGTAAACATCCAGCAACATTGAATGGATCATCACCCTCATCGTGTTGAAACCAGGTGCAAGAACCAAATGCTGGGTCACCCAACGACAACTCCCTCACCACGGGTCTCTCATTGTTTGAGAAGCTCGTGGCATCCTGGTAATGCGTTCATCTCGAATCGGCATGGGCCATTCGCGACTCGTGCGAGAAGGATACGTGACTTGAGTGATGGAGCGGATCACTGGGACAGCAGCACGTCTATGTACCTACTTGTGGATACAGCCCTGAAGCCGTGCAAACCGTGGATGTTGGAGGTTGCCCGCTCCGACCCGTGGCGGGCACCTCCATGCGGAGGCGGCACGGCACGCAGCACACCGCTGGGTCGCTGAGGAGCTCGCGGGTTGGAATGGATTGGGTGGATGGGATCTCTTCAATGTCTTGGGCAACCACGATTCTGCAGCCAGGTGTCACAGCATCGTGACCACCGCATCGAGAGCATCAGTGCTCTGGCTCCTCATCACCTTGAGACAGGTCAGCGGCAAGGCAGAGCGCGTGATCTGCATACAGCCAGGCATGTGCGACTTGGACGTGCATAATCTGTGAAAAGCCTTGCGTCGCACACATCACGATCGCTTGCCTCCTCGCAACACAATCCACGGTCCTCTCCCCCAATCCATGCCTTCGGCTCGAGGCAGACCGGGCACGAGCTGTCGTCGCCTGCGCAGCCACTTACGATGAAGCAAGAGTTGATCGTAGCATTATGAGGCGAGCGCAGTGATGGTCTTTGGCGAAAATGTCAAGGAGAGCCCAGTCTGCCCACAGCCAGGTGCGAGGACATACATCCATACTCGTACCTGTACGAGTAGGTACGGAGTGATCCACAGCAGTAACGCCCCCGTGCCGATGACTGACCCATCCATCGTCATCAGCCGCGACTCCGTCATGGTGACCATGATCGAAGCCAGCAGCAAAATAGCCTGGCTCCCCTGGACGGCACGACGCGGCCCGTCGCGGCAGGATACATGTAGCGTGCTCTGTTTCTCTGCCGCGAGGCGGCTGTTTCCTGAGACAGCAGATTGTACTCCGTACTCCGCACCTGTCTGCCGTTGCCGCATCACGCATGGTACCAGCACGTCGCGAAGCAACAACGCCAATCTACTCGTACGGAGTACGGAGTACTGACCACAGAGATCTGGGCATTGTTTGGGGGAGTCCCAGGTATGGGACCCAGGGCTAGGTACGCAGCCCGCGAGGGGAGACTGCCAGACATCCATTAACAGTACTTCAATGTGCCCTTGGGGGTCTGGCGAAGCGTAGAGCCCCCCCCCCCCCACAATAGTAGCAGAGAGCAGACCATCCGACTGCGCAATGTCCTTGAAGGATGGGAATGGGCATTTTTAACCCCGGGGATCGGGGTCTAGGGCCGCTTTTGACAGGGAAAAGGTCGGAGAGCGGGCAAGGGTTTAGAGGGAGCCGGCGACTGGGTGTTGTGACTGCGAAAGAGGTAGTCGAGGGCATGGGATGCGGAGACGTTGAGCGCCACACGATATTGCAACCCATCCAACCCCATGGATGCGGCCGGCACAGGAGAGGTGTCCTTGGATGCCGACGATTTCCTAGATCAAGGCATGCTTGAGAGGCGGAGAGACCGCAGCAGAAGAGACAAGAAGCATCCCGACGACCTGGGTTTGTTTCGGTCGCGCGAGGGCCATCGCCGGGTATCCGCTTGACCGTCGCTGATGAAAACCGGGCTCTCGAGCGCACGGGTCCCACAGGGGCGGTCGCACTCGGAATGTCTCAAGCATCCGAGCAACACAGGCAATGAGCCGGTCCCCTTCCATGCTCTCCTCGAGGACACCCACCACCTCCTCAACTCCCACTTACCGGGATCCTGCGCGGGAGGGGCACCGGCAGAGGTGTGCGAGGCCCCATCTCACCTGTGAAAAGCCGGAGAGAGGCTATTCCGACGAAGACGGGATGCGAGTGGTGCTGGTGGTTGGGGACCGGGATCCGAAGGGAATTTCGGTAACGATTCGGAGTTGGGCGATCGGTGAATGGATCCATGGAGAAGAAAACTCATCACCAGGGATTCGCGCGTGCTGCCTATTGCGGACTTGAAGAGAAGATCAATCGATGCATCCATGGATGAATGTCCCAATCGCCGAAAGCTAGTCCGGCCGTGGGAGGGAAGAATCCGAAATCATCATTGATGATGTTGGCGAGGCTTCGAGTCGGATTCCGAGAGAAGAACATACACCCCAACCCCTGAATGATTGGTACGACCCGCCCTCGTGCAGCTTACGGCAGTAGTACGGAGTACTACTAGTACTACGGAGTACCTAAGGAAAGCTGGAGGTGTCTACGGAGTATACATTCGGATGTTACAGCCTCGTACACAACGAAGACGCTTCTCTACGTATTTTCCTCTCCCTATATAAAGGCAGAGAGAGGCTTGATAGGAAGTAAAGGGGCAAAGGGAAGGAAGCAAAGGGAAAGAAGAGCAAAGAAAAAGCGTAGCTGTTCGTCGATTTTCCACTCCGTAGTAGGGCTGCTGTTGATGCAGAGTACATGTACTCCGTACATCCTACGAGAGAGCTCTAGAGGTCTTTCTGCAGGCCTCTACGGAGTACGGAGTAGTACTTTACTTAGTAATCATTCAGGGGTCAGTGAGGGTGCCGGGACCTTCCATGCCCCTGGCGCCGCTGCTCTCGGTGCCGGTCCTGCCCTCTGAGTCTCGGCAATGCTGTGCTCGGAAGCGAGGTTCTTGCCTCACAGGAGCGCGAACCGTGCCGTCACGCGCAGAGGAGGAAGGCGCGGCCTGCAGTGCTGTTGACGGAAGGCAGGCGCGATGCTCGCCCGTGGCGGTGAGAGGATCCCTTCTCGGAAGCTCGCCGTGGTGCAGACGGGAAACACGCACGGCGTCGCCTTCCCCCCGAGGCGCTCGGTGGCATGCTCCTGATGCCTATTGGCCAGCGGACTCTCCTGGTCTCCGCCTGGAGACGCCCTGGCTTGACCAATCGGGCAGCCGGTATGCGGGGTCGCCTGCATCGCACTTGCCTGCTTCCGAGTGAATGACGCGGGCAATGGAAAACAAGGCAGGAGCTCGACTTCGCACCGAGAGAACAACCTCAGCCGGGGGAAATCCCCCCCTCCCCCGCCCCGAGGACGAGGAGGTCCAGTTGAGGGCAACCCTCTCGGATCATGGTCGCGATGCTGCATCATGTCCCGCGTACTATGCGGCCGGATGCTCGCCTCGGACGCCAAGTCACAGCTGGAGAGCTCTGTCCACGCTCAAGTTCTCCACCTCAAACGTTCGACGACGTGGTACTCCGTACGGAGTAAAGGCTTCCTCCCTCAATCAGTGTTCTTCGCCTCCGAACGAGCGAGCGACAGAGAGAGTGGGAAAATGGAATCATCGTGGCCTTTCGAAATGCCACCGACACGCCGCGCTCTCTCGTCAGGAGAGCCTCCGAGATCGTATCCTCACGATCCATCGCAGGACAATGTACGATGTGCGAGTACGGATACGGACTACAGGGAACGGCCTGGAGCATGGACTCTCGTACAAGTACTCGTACTCGTATGGCACATGCACCATCGCTCTCACCGTGGTCGCATTATGGATACTACTAATATTGCAGCGCTGGTACGAACACTCGTTCTTGTCCTCGTACGATTGATGCGCGCCGGGCAGCGCATGCATCCGTGGATGCCTTTCAACCCAGACCATCACCGTCCTCGTTCTCGGCGACCACGCTGCATGTCAGGTGCCCGAATCCTGGTACCCTGCGTCGATCCCCTCTACATTTTCGGTATGGATGCGGCGTGGCGGCCCAGGACGGATTCGGTATCCGTCTTCTTGACAAGTGACCTCGTTGTGTGTCTGCGTGTGTGCGCCAGTGTGTGCGAGAGTGTGCGTCTGTGTGCGCGCGTGTGTCTGCATCCCGTGGTCCCAACTGATCACCTCCCAGCACACCCCCCGGCACGGTCTTGGCGACACTACGGGTACTACGAGTACCACGCAAAAGGCTCGACTTGCGTTCTCGTACGAGTACCCGTACTCGTACTACGTGCTCGTACCTGCTTTTCAGGCCTCCTGCTATGGATCCATTGCGAACCGCCGAGCCTCCTCCAGCGCTTGCGACTCCGAGACTCCGTCAAGAGCCGGCCATGAGAACCCGCGGCACTACTCCGTACATCGCCCTGAGCCCCCGAGGGCTTTGCAGACACCGATGGCAGCTTGCTGCCCGCAAAAATTCTGGTCCCCTTGGCCAGTTGCATCGGCAAGTCTTGCGGGACCTGTTGAGAGGGGGAGGGG
>NIGD01000004.1:4716076-4727893 GCA_003055185.1 Escovopsis sp. TC | reverse complement strand
CAACCGCCGGCTAGCCTCCCTTCTCCAGGGCCACAGCCCGACCAGACCGAAGAAGGCCGGAGATGCAGAGCCTCTCCTCCTGACATGAGCACTCCACAGCCGCATCGGTGGATCTGCTTGCCTACTACGGGAGCCCTGCCCCCCACGCTCGCCCTGGGCAATGCTGCCTGCAATGCTGCTCTTTCAGCACAGGCTCCATCAATGATAGTTGCTTCTCAGAAGCCGAAGTGGCGTTTTTGGGTTGCGCAGAGATCCATGATCAAGAAGCTCGACGTGGCGCTTTGCGTTGCGGTTGTTCAGACCACAGATCACCACCGAAATCTTGCCCAACTCGTTACGGGTTGTTGCACGACTTGTTCCCTTGTGACCGGCTGCTGCCTCTTTCTCATCCAACAACGAGGTTGCAATCGATAAGCTTCAGCTGCCGACGGCGCGGAAATACCCCTGAACACAATGACTCCTTGACGAGGAATCCCAGCCTGCAAAAGGCCTAAGGTCCGGAGGGAAGAAGGGACTGGCAGGCCAGTCTGAGGACCGTCGGCCGGCCGTTCTGCCCGGACGTGTCACAGCCATCGAGCCGAGTTCTCAACTTGGCAAGGACGACGTTATATCCGCGAAATCCCAAGCCGATCTCTGGCCGCAAGACTGGTCCAATTTGCCTCTCGCTAGAAAGAGGGACACAAGGTCCTGAAGCTGCTATTGACACGCATTGCGCCCCAATGCAGCGACGCGGCCCGAGCATTGTACAGATCATGGCCTTTGCACTCTTGCTCAGCCCGACAACTCGTTCGTTAGGGACGCTCCTAAGGAGTGGACTCACCATCATGGACTGCGCAATATAAAGGTTTCATGGTTTTCCTGTAGCGACCCCGGCCATAGAAATTCCCGTGCTTCGTGTCAAGATTTCGTTCATCTCGTCAAGACCGACTTCGAAGCGGAGCTCATATCGCTCGCAACGCGATTAGTAGCATCTCAGGGCGATTCTCCCCTCACAACAACTGCCCGGGTCTCGGGTCTCACCCCGGTAAGCCAGCGGAGATCCAGATCCTCGCGTCGCATTCAATAGAGATCTAAACTTCCGTGCAGTCGAAATCTCAGACCGAGGCGAGAGAAAAGGGTGCCAGACATTAGGGAAGCAAAGAAGAAAGACAGAAGCGACCAGGGAGAGGTAGGGAGTTGTGGAGTGGCTTTGAAGGGGGGGCAATCTTTGGAAGTCTGCTTCTTCTGAGACTGATGTTCGAGTCGGCACAACAGTGGAGCGACTCAACGGGAACAATCGACTCACTCGACCTCTCTAAGCGGGTCCTTTGCATGGGCAGAGAACAAGTGCTCGTACTCGTACGGACTTCCCCGCTGCTTTCCAGGTGCCGAATGCCACCATTGAGACAAGAATCAACACCGTTCGACAGACAGAACTGCAGGTCGACAGGCCTAGCCAGCCCTCCGGTATGTATGCCCGAATGGGTCGCCTACATGAGGATATGGCGCATGCCTTGCGTGCACGAGCCTATCACGGCCCTCCCCAGATCAGGCCGTCTCTTGCGTTTGTGTCTGTCTGGTGGGGACCCTGGGGATCCCGACTGGATGGGGATACCTCTGAATTTCGGTGACGAGTCTGTCACTTGGCGCGACGAGGCGTGAACGCCTATTCTTCAAACGCCTGAACAAAGCAAGGAAGGGAAACGGCAGAAGCTTCGATAAGGCATGGGCAGTGGGAAATGGCGCTGTTCCAGAAAAGCAACGCCGTTTGCTGATTTGGAAGAAGCGTGACAGGAAGAAGCTCCTCGTCATCTCGCCCTCCCAGTTCGAACGGCTCGTGTTGACGGAGAGCCTGTCAGTGGATTCTCTGGTCGAAAGCAAGCCCGTATTGCTCTCAACGCCGATCCGAACCAACCCAATAGCGACCAAGACCCCCACCCCCCAAGACATCCACCAAGCAGCCTATGATCGCTGGTATTGTGCGTCACACCACATCTCATCGTCGCGTCTCTCGTTCCATGTATCGAGTACATTTTGTCCCTGAAATTTCACTGCCATCTCCCTGGCAGTTCCCTGCATGATTTTTCCCGGTGCCCAGGCTGGGCCAGCTCTTCAATCCCTCCCTTGAGTCGGGGAAACCCAGCATTTGTCATTCACGCACCAACTCCGACCAGCATTCAAATCCGGGGCGGCCCCGGCCGTTGCCATTGACTGGCATCGGGGCCTCTCGAGGACATCCAAGAGCCTCTAGGCAAGGAGTTTGAGGGCCGGATGAGTCTGATCCTACCTATTGCATCCTCACTGATTTGCATCTCATCATTTGCGGTCACTACCTTACAATCCAAATCTTAATTTCAACATGTCAAAGTCATATCCCTTTTCTTCTTCATTTCCTCTCCTCTTGGGCTCATTTCAGAATCATCCGCATTGATGCCTGAACTCGGCCTTGATCTCGTCCTCTTCGTCTCCCTTTGTCGCGATTGCCAGTACGCAATCGCAAGAGAGTGGAGGTGCACACGCTGCCGTTCCTGGCTGTATCGCGTTTCCACAGGATCGGAGTAGAGTGCGCGCGGGAATTTGCGATAGAGAGCGAGAGAGAAAGCCCAGAAGGAGAAAGAGTAGGGACGCGGCGGATGGATTCGTTGCCTTGTTGTATAGCCTTGGCGGCTCCCCCGGCATGGAAGGGCGACGATGGGAATGAAGGAGGAGCAGACATGGGGCACGACACGAACGCAGCCTGCCATGGAGCATTCCCCTTCTTCTCCCCGACATTTGGCTCCCTCTTCCCGACCTACCTTTCCTCACCTGCACGGGCACGGGCACGAGTACTCGTACTCGTACTCGTACGAATCCGAACGCACGGAGCGCATTTCAGGGGGCCGGAGGTCTGGTCCTCCCTCCATCTCGACAGCCTCTCGTCTGCCCAGTACGAGTACGAGTACCTGAACGCCGTGTGCCTTCTTGGGTAGCACCTACACCTCCATCGAGACAGGGCTAGCACGCGTTGGGGACTAGTCCAGCGCCTCCAGGGCTCTCCCTTGGTGGGCTGAACCCCACATCGCTCCCTCGACCCAGCCCACCCGCGACCAGTGCTAGGCCTCTCTTCACGGCCCCGAGGGAGTGGAGGGGGGTGGGCAGGGGGGGTCAGTGTGGGTTTGACATCGGACGTCTGGTTCTTAGTGGAACTCCAGCTGGTGATCTTGCTCCCAGCATCGCGCTTTGACAATGACCCTGGCCTGTTGGCGCCTGCTTGGAACCTCCCGATACTGCCTCGAGAGCATCGACATTGGTGCTTCTGCCATGCAATGCAATGTGGTGGCACGGGGTACGGAATGCCTGGTGGCACCAGCGTCTACTGGTACGAGTGCTGGCCCTCCTCTTTCTACGAGTCCATTCTCGGCTGTGTCGAGGGGTAATCCGGCCCGCCACTTACCGATGAGGACCCGCCGCCCAAATCGACAACATCGCGTCGTTTCTCCCTGCGAATTCTCCTGATGTATCTTTGTACGAGAACACGCAGACGCTCCACCAAATCAGCGTGCTGATCGATGGTCACAGCGATCGGCATAGAGGATCCTTCGTACCGCATACGGCATACCGCATCTCAGCAGCTCGGCATCTCAAAATCCAATCGCAACTTTCTGGCAAGGTCAACAAGGTGGGCATCAGACTTTCAAGAGGGATCATACTGGTAAGTGCCGAGGCAACTCACCTGCATAATCTTTGGCTGCATGTGTACTGATTGGGATCTTGTTCCAGACCAGTTGGTGAGTCCGAGGCTGCTTTGGGTTCAGGGCGGACATGTATGATGCGGGTGTCACCTCTCGATCCGTTTATGCCCACCACTCGTGTGCCAGATCCTTCTCCCTTCAAGTTGAAGGCCCTTTTGCTTCTTGATGACGGTCTCGAGAAAGCAGCAGGTGGCAGGGGAGAGGGATCATTCCACGCTTCCCGCATGTGGTCTCATCGAAGAGATTAACCATGGGGACCGGCCAAGGCAAGCGCAGAGGCTTCGGAGGTCTTCAGGAACAATGCTTCTGTCCCGCGTGCGACAGATGGATCGGGACCGGGCATCCTCGTCGCCACAGGAGCAATCCCATAGGCAAAGATGCAGTCGAGGAGCTCACCAAGCTGGTCGCCTCCTGCTTCCGCGTCAGTGCGCCCCATCACTCGGCGTCCTCTTTTCTCCCCTCCTTCTCCGGCACTTCAGCAACCCCCTTCCCCCTTTCATAGCGCTTTCGCCGAGTCGATCTCCACCTGCATACCCCAGCCTGACCAACAGGGCCCCCTTGCCCCCCCCCTTACCATCCTCGGACCCGCCCCTCCTGCACCTTTGTGCAGAGCGCTGGTACTCGTACTCGTACGGAGTTCGAGTACAGTCAAGTACGAGGTGGATGCTACCCCCATGGATTCCGCATGCTCGTTTGGCTGCAACGAATTTGGCATTTTCAGCAGCAGCAGACATTGTGGAATACCTCCTGCTGGCAACTATGGACCCGACCTCTAGCTCTCCCTGTGCCCATCCTGCCAATCCCGTCGGTGGTGTGTGCGTGAGCGCGCCCAGCTGGGCCGCCCATCGACGATAGGTCACAGGCATGCACACCCTGCCGTTCCTTGGACAACTACGAGTACGAGTACGGATACGAGTATGTACAACAACGGTGAGAATGGCCAGACGAGCGGCATAGCTGTGCGGACACTCGAACTCTTGGGACGACAGTACACAGTAGCCATGCTACCACTCCACGCTCGGCCTGGGCGCTGCCGCATCCCTCCGTGTACCGATACCTACGTTTGCTCGCGGTACATGCGCTCTGGTGAAGCCGTACCATGCTTGCATGGACAGGGGTGCAGATACGGTCAACCCCCGACCTACTCCTTGAGAGCACAGTCCACCTTTCAACCCACCTCCCATGAAGCTCTGACATTGCCGCTGCCGCTGCCGTCTCTTGTCACAGGGTCCTCCCCACAAGGATTTGGCGAGATATCCAATATGGGATAAGGAGTAGGAACTTGTCCATTGCGTCTTGCCGTGGCGTCGCCTTGCTCTGACGTGCCTCCGCCAGGGAGGTTGGCCCGGCGGCCCTCCTCATAGCAGCAGGCATTGGCCTGGCCTCGGCTCGCTATCCACCTTTCTCTTCCCTCACGTCCTCTCATCCCGGCTCAAGTTGCCCTTGTCTTCGTCCGGGCTGACCCAGATCGGCCGTCCCTCGACACGGCTTGCGCAGGGCAGTCGACCTGCATACGCTAAAAGCCTCCCAAAAAGCAAAGCCTCCCCCCTCATGTTTCTTGATCCTCGTCTGCCCTTTGCCCACGGACAGGGAATTGAGACTTGACTCTCCTGAATCACCCCGTCTGAGCGATATCCCAAGTCCCTCCCTCGCCCTTTTCGGTCTCAAGCCTGGCAAGACTATTCCCAATTTCAACATCTTCACATCTGTTGGCTCCATAGGGACTTCCAAACGCCATCCCGACGACTGTCTTGTTCCCCATTACCACCTGTCCTACCGCATCATCACTCTGCGTTGGCCATTTGCATGCTGCTGACCTTCATTTCCCTCCCTGCGAACAGTTTGGGGTTCCTGCAGACTCGAGCCATCGCGTCTCCGCTGCTCTCGAATCAGACCCAGCTTGGCTCGAGCAATCCCGACCTGTCTCTGATTTACCGACAACATCCTCAGCCTCGGGCTCATCCAGCATCCATTCACGGATGACTAGCAAGGCAAGTCTGATGACACCGATAGCAAGTTCCCATACCACCCATCCTCCCCTTGCTGCTATACCAGGTACATTGTGTATGCCGGTACGGTCTCCATTCAGACAGCTAGATCCCTCCCGCGGACCAGAAGAATGCTGATCAGTCATCGGCGTTGCAGTCTCAGCAAGGAGACAAAGCGCGCCTGTGGACATAGACCAGATTCAGAGACACGAATATCTCACCAGGTATACTGCTCAGACCACGCATTCCGTCTAATGGTTTTCGAGACTTAAGATCTCATAGTCAATCTGTGAATGCATTTCTCACATCTTGCTCTCTCCTTCACTAGATCCCCCCGCGACATCAAAGTCGTCAACATCCCCTTCAAGGAGGACAGGGCGACCCGCTTTTGAGAAAGGATTACTGCGCGGCAAGCAGAGAAAACCCCGAGAAACGAAACAGGGAAAAACCGCAAAAAAATTACCAAAAAAAGAAAAAAAAACAAGGAGGACAAGACCCGCAAGGAAAGGACTGCTCCCCCGTCGCCATTATTTTGTTTTTCTCATCCTGGAATGCGACTTGTCTCGCTGAGGATCGGAACTATTCTCCGCCACTACCAGGATTTCACAGCTTGCCTGTAAGATTCCGCCAGACCCATCAATGTCTCACCTGCCCCCCTCCCCTTCCCCCCTCCTTGACTAGAGCAAGAAGCAACTAAACAGGCGTCATGACAGGTCACGAAAGCACATCAAAAGCACCGGTCTGCACGTTTGCTTCTGGGGTATACCAAATCTCCGAGAGGCAAGCTGTCTGGAGTGAAAGGTACCTCTTGGACTGAGTGAACCATCACTGAATAAGACCTCGTGGAGACCTCGTTTCAACGATTCAGCTTACAGACCCATCACCCTCCGAGCAAGACACCAAGGGCTTGTGTTCCTTACTTTTACTCCTCTCCTGCAACCCTACAGTGCCCTCAACTTGCACTTTCAATCTTTTGACGGTCTCGTGCCTGCAACCTTTCAGTCTCGGATACTGCTCTCACAGACTCCTTCAAGTGAGTTGATTTCCGGCCTCTTATCATCGACGCTCCTGTGGCAGATCAGACAAGTTGTGGCCGGCGCGGCGCTCTTGTCTCTCTGCATGCTCACATCCGGCGGTTTCCTTGGTCAAGAAGTGCACACAGACGGTTGACCTTCTGCAGCCGATGCGAATCTGACTGACACAACACTCGGCAGCCAACCCATCTTGTTCCTAAACCATCCCATCGTTGTTGGCGAAGACCACAGACTCTGGTCGTCTGAAGCCTATCACGCCATCTCAACCTCACATCAAACGTTCTTTCTCCCAAAAGGGGGGACCCGAGCGGGGACCCTCCATCCGGTGCTTTCACGATGGCAACCTACACCAAGACACAGGTTCCACCAATCCACGGTAGGTCTGGGAAAGATGTCGCAGGCGACGGGCGCTCATCCTCCACCGTACTGACGACGATGGCTTGCTCGCCCAGGCTACGATGCGCCTCGATACCAAGATCCGACCTACGATCACTACTCAACACAGTCCTTCTCCGCACAGCAGTCGGACAAGTACGCACAGCTGAACCAACAATCTTTCGCAAGCAACAATGCCGTCAACTCGTACATGCCCGCGGGGCCGACCGTGCTCTCCTGCCAGCCGATGTCTGGCATGTTCGGCACCCGGGTCTATCTCAAGATCTCTTCGCAGTATGACCTCTTCAGCATGTCGTCCACGATGCCTTGCTTCTTTCTGCTCTTCGGGTCGGAGAAGAGTCTCGTGCAGGACCTCGCCCGAGAGACGCAGGAGGGAAGCGCCTTTGTCTACAGCTGTCACGCAGACGCGCCGCATCTGATGGTCACAGGCAGCAGCAGCGTGCCTTTGTCACTGGTTGCGGAAGGGCCTTCTGGAGAGGAGATTTCGAGAACAATAGCCGGCACCTTTCAGTACTTGGAAGGGTCGGGAGACGACATCACGCGACCAGGGAAGCTGGTCAAGCATGAGGCATCAGCACCTGCCACCGAAATCGATCAGCCGAGCACCTCACCGAAGACTGTCGACGCACCGGCCTTGCCTGCCACCGCCACTACAAATAGCTACGATTACCCGTCGCAGCAGGGTCACTACGGCAGTTCATTTGCGCAGGGAAACGGCGACATGATCACCGCATATCGAAGCAACAGTTTTAGCGATCCGAGCTACCATCGGCGAAGCGCTCCCGGATGGAGCAGCGGCTACGGGAGCTCCTTGCCCGGCTCGGGAAGACCGGCCTCGGCGCTCGACCATGCCATGGCGAGCCGACCCAGCCTGACGCCCTTGCCAATGCCATCCTCGGCCAGCACCGGGACACCGCAGCTCATCCGGACCAGCACGATCGCCAACGCCAGCGGCAACGGCTCTTACCACCCCATGTCCCTCTACTCGAGCAAGGCCATACTCAAGATCAACGGCAAGCTGGACAGCATGGCAGAGAATTGGGCTCAAGACGAGTGGGAGAACCGCCGCAGGATCGTCATGTTCCGCAAGACGCAGCAGGGTTCGACTCTGACGGCGAGCTTCCGTGCTGTCCCCGTGAACGAGAGGCCGCCCAACAGCATCTGCATCTCCTGCATCTGGTGGGCCGAGAAGGGCGAGTGCTACGTCACGTCGGTCGACACCATCCACCTCCTGGAACAGCTGGTCGCTGCGCCGAACCGCTTCAGCGTCGAGGAGAAGAACCGGATCCGACGCAACCTGGAGGGATTCCACCCACTCACCGTGTCCAAGGCGAAGCCCGACAGCGAGGAATTCTTCAAGCTCATCATGGGCTTCCCGAACCCCAAGCCTCGGAACATCGAGAAGGACGTCAAGGTCTTCCCTTGGAAGATTCTGGAACCGGCGCTCAAGAAGATCATTGGGAAGTATAGCGCGAGCCCGAGCAGCACCCTGCCGCCCGCGAACATGATGACCCCGGTCACTGCGGCTCCCTATACCACGCTGCCCACGCCACCTGGCCACGGCATGGGATCACAGTCGAGCATGGCCCTGCAGCACAGCGACCCGCACGGGCAGTACTCGGTGCACACTAGCAACAGTCCCACCCATCACGACGCCATCCCATCTCCGAGGTCGATCTCGGGTTCGCAGGCGTCTTGGGCCATGTACGGGGCGCCCGCGTACTCGGCGACAGCGAGCCGGCCTCTGAGCCCCGGCCTGCGCAATCCCAGCCCGCAGCAGCCGCCGCCGCCGATGCGCATCAACACAAACACGGCGCCCCTGCCGGCGGTCTCGAGCTATGACTCCCGATCCGCATCCACCGGCGGCTACGGGAGCACCGGGCTGCACACGCCCATCAGCCACCATCCCACCACGGCCACCCCGCCCCGGTGGGACACGACGCCCGCCAGCTATGCCGAGAATACTTACCCAAGCCTGACGGCGCACCACGCGTCCAGTGCCCAGCCGGTATTTAATACTCCTGCCTACAACGACGGGTCGCAGAGGGCTTGAAGAGGAACCAAGATGTATTGACTGCGCTGTTATAGCGACTTCCCCGCCTTTCCCTTTACCTCGGTGGCCGAAACTACTAGAGGCCGGTGCACTCCAAATGCCGAAGAGGTTGTCATCTCGAGGCATTTGGGGCATGCCTTCACATTATCCCCCTGCACACACACGGCTGCTACCCCATCCCCATCTCACTCTCCTTTCTTCCTTTTCTTTCTTTCTCCTCCTCAATCTTTTGGTCGCCGTCTGGAGAGGAGCGCAACCCCGTATTCATCGCTGGGTGATTTCGGGAGGGGGGCCAAGAGAGCTGGTGAGCTTCCTTGGGAGGTGGTGCCCGGACAACACGACGTCAGGTGGGCCACGGCGCCCAGGCCCACGGACGGACGCCAAAAGGGCGCAACACCCCTCCACCATTTCGGTGAACCTATCAGCGATGGGATTCTCGAGACTCTGCACCCTCGGACCTCGTTGTCTGATCACCTGGCCAACCCGGCTCGATGGCCTCCGAAGACGCGATTTTTGGCTTGCTTCAGCGGCGACGAGCATCTTCGACCCTCGATCGTCCGCCTCGTGGAAATGGCACCTCTGCCATCTCGATGATACCCCCTGGACGAGCATTCACGAATGCGATGCAGACTCGCATGCTTCTCCTTTCTTGCTTTTTTCCTTCGCTTTTTTCCCATCACTGGACTCCAAACAGTCGTCCACCGGTCTATATCTCCTTCTTCTTCTTCTTCTTCTTCTTCTTCTTCCTACCCTTCCTTGCGAGGTAGCAATCCCTCTGCACGGCTTCATCACTGGTCTCAGTCATACGGGGGCATCTCGCCTTTTTACCCGCCGATGACTCCCACGCGACACTCATAGACGGCAGCACATACTCCGTACACCAGCCACGCCTGACCCCAATCTCGAGAGGAAGATGGGCAAAGCAGGACACGACGTGGCCGATAATTTCCCTTTGTGCGCATCTTCTTTGTTCGCATGCTCTACAGTGCTTTGCTCTATTATGTTTCACGCTGCTCCTTGATTGCTCTTCTCATCCTTCCGTCGTCGTTGTCGTTTCTTGTGTGGCAATTTTGCGCTGGCTCTGTATTCCGGATACAAAGGCATTATACCCTTTTTTTTTCTTGAATCTTTGCAAATTGTTTTTCTGGCTTGTTATATCCGCAAATCTCGTCTTCACTCACGCGCTCGCTCTTCTTTCCAGCTCGCTGTCTTTGGGTGTGTTTTCCAATCTGCTCGGGCTGTACATGTAAGGGTGGTTGGGAGGATCTGGGTTGTCTTTTCCTACTAGCAATAATGAGATATCATGAGCACGAACCAGCAGTGTTGCGGAAGTTTGTCCTTGAAAGTTTGTTCCATGTTTTTGTTCCTCGTCTGTCTTGCTCTTTCTACCTTTTGGGGATTTGGGGATTCGTCTTCTCTTTCCTCCTGGTGCTGGGATTTCCCTTGAGGGGCACGAAGGGAAGGGAGGATGGTGTTGCTTCAACGGGCTCGAGACGGGGCTCAGTCATGATTCAGTCAGGTCAGGTCTTATAATTAATCTCGCGTGGTGTTTCAACGAGCGCCTGTCCCATCCGCGTTTTTCTTCTTCTCTGTGCTCCGTACTCCGTACTCCGTACTCCGTCGCACCTTGCCCTCTGTACTCCGTAGAGCACGCGGTCATGTCTTGCCGTGCCGCGCGGGGTTGAGATGCGGGTGAGTCCTTGTGCTCGTGATGTGCTCACGGGAGTCTCGGGAGGGCGCGTGAGTGCCGAGCTCGGGTCGGGAAGCACGAGTCCCGCTGCCTATCTGCCGCGACGGTGCTCGGCTTGGGATGTCTGTCTGTCTGTCTGTCTGTCTGTCTGTCTGTCTGTCTGTCTGTCTGTCTGTCTGTCTGTCTGCCCTGACGATAGGCGCTCCTTACGACACGACGATCTTGGTGGCTGACGACGTTGCGCTCCGTCTGCCGAGACATGGATGTGCATGACTCGACCCTCGGCCTGACCCTAACCCTGGACTCCACGCCGCCCCCCGTTGCGGCGATCACAGTGCGCACTGCCTACGGAGTACGGAGTACGGAGTACATCCGTACTGGTTCCCGCCGCCAGACGCAGCCCACGCCCACGCCAAACGCGGCTGTCCTGGGAATTCGAGGAATCCCACGGCGATCCGTTCGGGGCACATCGCCGCCGCCACTTGGAACGGCAGTGCATCCCACTGTCCTGCCCAGAACGAGTACGACCAGGTGCTTGTACGGAGTACGGAATACGGAGTACATACTCGTACTCCGTACTCCGTACACATGCACAGTAGCGAGGGTCGGCCCGTTCGTACTGTGCTCGCGCACTGATCGGCGCGCGTCCCGCCCCGGCGGCGCCCCCCATGCGGCACTGTGCCACGCAGGTACCGGCCCGCGTTCCTGGCGCTACCAGCTCCAGCCCCCACGGCAGGGAGCCGGCCATGTCCAAAGTCCTCTCTACCTCTCCTCTGCCCTGTATCGCCCCAGGCTGCGCGTGGGAAAACAGCTGAACAGGAGTCTAGAGTACATCCTAGATCGACAAGGCCTGCCCCGACGGCCGTGCCCTGGCTCCTAGGCTGGTACCTCGACCGCACAGTCCCCGGGCACATGTCCCTCCTGATCCGTACTGTGTAATACTAGC
>NIGD01000004.1:4644048-4716051 GCA_003055185.1 Escovopsis sp. TC | reverse complement strand
CCCCCCCCCCCCCCCCCCCCCCCCCCGGGGTCATTGACGTCAAGTCATCCACGATTCCGGCATCGCATCGTATCCAGCTTGGATGCATCACGATCACGAGCGCCATCTCCATGGTCCATTCCCCCATCCTTTCCTACGAGCACCAGCACCAGCACCAGCACGAGTACCCAACCTCACCCCCCATACCTACTACAGGTACTAGTATCCACGGAGTACAACACGCGACAACGCTTCTTCTCCCCCCGCCGCCCCGCCACCCCCTCCCCGCACCTTCACGGACGCACGCACGCTCGCTGAGATCCAGTCACGTCGACCCTGTCCACATCCTGCGTCGTGCCATCCACAAGCTTCCTCATGATCTCCTCCTCGAGGCTGCTCGCCCGCCTCGCTTCTGCTCCACGCTACCTCCGCTCGTCCCCCAACATATTTACAAATACCACCACCCACACCCCCTTCACCACCACCACCACCACCACCACCACCGGCCTTCCCACCCTCCTACCACTCCTCCAGCACATCCCCATCCTCTCCCGCTCTTGCTCCTCCTCCTCCTCCTCCTTCTCCTCCTCCTCCTCCTCCTCCTCATCATCATCATCATCATCGTCATCGTCCTCGTCGCACAACAACAACAACAACAACAATAGCAACCGCAACAGCAACAACACCAAGAACCCCCGCTTCCTCCCGCCCAACATGTCCACCCAGGACTACCTCAAGCAGTCCCACGACCGCATCTTCGACAACAACCGCAAATGGGCCGCCGAGAAAGCCGCCAAGGACCCCCAGTTCTTCGTCTCCCTCGCCTCCGGCCAGCAGCCCGAGTACCTCTGGATCGGCTGCTCCGACTCCCGCATCCCCGCCGAGCAGATCACCGGCCTCGAGCCCGGCGAGACCTTCGTCCACCGCAACATCGCCAACCTCGTCGTCAACACAGACCTCAACGCCATGAGCGTCATCGAGTACGCCGTCCGCCACCTCCACGTCAAGCACATCGTCGTCTGCGGCCACTACGGCTGCGGCGGCGTCAAGGCCGCCATGACCCCGCAGGACCTCGGCATCCTCAACCCCTGGCTCAGGAACATCCGCGACGTCTACCGCCTCCACGAGAAGGAGCTAGACGCCATCTCCGACGAGGACGCCCGCTACAACCGCCTCGTCGAGCTCAACGTCATCGAGCAGTGCCGCAACGTCATCAAGACGGCCGCCGTCCAGCAGTCCTACGAGGAGAACCAGTACCCCATCGTCCACGGCTGGGTCTTCGGCTTCCAGGACGGCCGCCTCACCGACCTCGACATCGGCTTCGAGGACATCCTGCACAACATCCAGAAGATCTACCACCTCCCAAAGTAATGAGGCTCTCTCCATCCTTCGGAGGCCATAGGCCATTCTCCTCCCCATCGTTCATGCTGGAATGCCTACCCTTTCTCCTCAACGCCTCCTGAATTCCTGTAACAGTTTCCCCATCTTGGATATAGGGGACGACTGTCTTGGATACCGGGGAGGGAAGCTCCTCGCGCCTCGCGTTAGTGGCCTCGTCCCAGCGTGCATGTTTCACAACAAACCAAGCTCAGAAAAGTTAGCAACGTCATAAGGGGTCTCAAACAGAACCCGAGGTTCAAAAGAAAAAAGCAGACGCATCATCGGCCAAAAGTGGCCGAATGCAAGACAGGCAAACATCTCAAGGCCGGTCCACATAGCCCTGCAAATCGCGCCGCAACGACCGAAAACACGAAGCAATGGATGTCGTTCATACAGCCTGTTTCGCGGATTGTATCTACTATATCCTGCTCCAGTCATCATCTACCATGCTCCAAATCTTGGGCACCGCGACTTCTTGATTTCAATACCTGTGGAAGATCGAAAAGGGAGGAAGCGAGATGAAAAGAGGACATGCCCTACGTTTTGGACACACGCGGAAGACGAAATAAAGGGGAAGAGAAAAATTCCGGAAAAAGAGGAGGAACTGCTCAGTAGGACTACTATAGTAGTAGTTATTTTGGACTTCGTTTGTCGTACCTAGAACTGCGTCGACAACACTCAATACATATTCTCCCAACCCCGTCATCGTAGACGCGGCGAGATATTAGGGAAGCTTGGGAAGGGTCAACGGATCCATCCTAGACGCAAGAAAATCAACGTTCAAAACAGACAATACCAGATCCATCAATCTGTGACATTAAACCCAAAAAGAGGTTGGCATCAATCCATTAGTCCAACATCATGCCAACGCCCCGACAGACGCTCTCCTCTCCCCAGTCAAGCAGCCATTCGGCGAGTCTACTCCTCGCCAGCGCCTCATCGTGGTCTCAATGGTCTCCTTCCACGACAACGACGCCATGGACCGCAAGCTCGACAGGGACCAAGTCCTGCGGCACGCCGCGAGATCGTCCGTCGCCCCCTGGTCCCAGTACCCCCTCTTGACGGCCCCGTCGTCGAGCCATCCAAACCGGCGCTTCGCCAGCTTCCACAGCTCCACGCCCATGATGAACACGACGGTGAACCCCACGGACACGGCCCACTCCCACGAGATGCCCGCGTGCTTGAAGAAGCGGGTGTTGAGGAAGGGCACGTACACCACGGGGAAAACGGTCAGCCCGCCGAGCACGACGGACCAGAAGAGGAAACGGTTGCTGTAGATGTCCTTGAAGAAGGTGAACGAGCCAGGGTCCTCCGGGTTCAGCCGGAACAGGGACCGGCGGAGGCTTTTGAATTCCCACGCCGACACGAGGATGAGCCACGTGAGCTCCGCGAACGTCGCCGCGCGGGCGCGGAACACGGCCCTGCACTCCTCGGAGAACTTGGTGTTGCAGTCCCTTCCGAGGTCGCCCCCGTTGGCCCCGTAGATGATGATGCAGAAGGTGCCCATGGTGCACGCGCCCATGAGCACGCCGTAGACGATGACGTCCACGATGATCTGATTCGTGAAGATGCCGCGCTGCTTGCTGTGCGGCGGCTTGCGCATCACGTCCGGGGCCGCGGCTTCGCGGCCGAGGCCGAAGGCGGGGAAGGACGACGTCACCATGTTGATCCAGATGATCTGCAGCGGCGAGACGGGGAAGACAGAGAAGCCGGACTCGTCGACGAAGGCGAGGCCCGCAACGAGCAGGATCACCTCCCCGACATTGGACGCCAGAAGGTGCAGGACGAACTTCTGGATATTGTCGAACATTCGGCGTCCTTGCCGGATGGCCGCAACGATCGAATTGAACTTGTCATCCGTCAGTACAATCTTAGCCTCCGACTTGGCCACGTCGGATCCAGAGCCCATGGCGATGCCGACGTCTGCACGAGAGAGCGAGGGAGCGTCGTTCACGCCGTCGCCAGTCATCGCCATAAACGCGCCGCGCCGACGAAGAGCCTCAATCATGCGTGTCTTGGTGTCCGGCGCGCAGCGGGCAATGACCAGCGGCAGTTCTTCCAAGGCATCAATCTCGGCATCGTCCATTCGATCAAAGTCGGTCGCCTTCTGCACGACTGATGCAGCAAGGCGATCCGGCAGGATGCCTAGATTCTTGGGTATGATGCCAACTTCCTTGGCGATCGCCCTAGCTGTCTCCGGATGATCGCCCGTGAGCATGTGCACTTTGATGCCAGCCGCCGAGCATTCCGCGATCGACGACTTCGTCTCGCACCGAGGGGGATCGTGGATGCCGGCGAGGCCGAGCAGCGTCAAATCTCGTTCCACAGACGCGCGAAGGACCTCCTCCGCTTCCTGAGAGAGAGACTGCTTCGACGTGAATCTTCCGTCCCAAGGTCTGTATGCAATCGCAAGGACACGCTGGCCCTGGGAAGCGAGCGCGTTCATCTGCAGCATGACAGTATCCTTCACCTCCGCGGTCATGGACTGCCTGTCACTCCCCGTCCCGATGGAGGAGCACAGGTCCAGAATCCGCTCGACAGCGCCCTTTGTGAAGACCATGCTGTTGCGGGTCTCGATGAAGGGGCTACTTTCCTCGCGGGGCGCGTTGTAGACGACGGACATGCGTTTGATCCCGCTGTCAAAGGGGAATTCGGCGACCTGCGTCCATCCTTTCCCCTCTAGCACCTTCTTTCCATGGCTGAATCGATGAGCGAAGACTTGGAGAGCGATCTCGGTCGGCTCTCCAGTGGCCTGCCACATGCCCTCGGCCTGATCAAATCGGATGTTTGCAAGGTTGCACAATGCTGCGGAGAGAAGGAACGGCTCTAGCTCATCCGTGACGGACGTCTTGAGCTCCTCGGAAGAGCCTGAGGACTGACTATCCGACTCAGAATTCTTCTTGAGATGCTCCGGTGGGATCTCAAATCTCAGACCAGGTGGATCCTGCTCTTTGGGAGGTTCCTCTTCCTGCTCCAGCTGAGATGCTGTCACTTCGTTGACCTGGGTGTAAGCCACCTGACCTCGTGTCGGGTCATGAGGATTCTCTGTGTCCCGCACGGTATAGAAATGGGAGGAAGGAATCCAGACTTGTCGCACAATCATGGCGCCCTCCGTCAAGGTTCCTGTCTTATCGGAGCATATATTGGTGACTCCTCCTAATGCTTCCAATGCGGACAGGTCCCGAACGACAACATTTGCCTTTCGCATGACCGTGACAGCGACCACCATGGTGATTGTGAGAACACTGAGAGATTATTTCCCTGTCAGAGCGGGGTTTCTTCTCCGGCACAGATCTGGGAAAGGGATGTACTCACGCAACAAGAGACTCGGGGATGATGGCAATGCCCAAGGATGTGGCGTAGATAATGACCTCGTGCCGCAAGTGAAACTTGTTTACCGCGAAGACAATGATGGCGAGCACGACTGCGCAGCCGAAGAGCATGTAGGCGAGGGCTGCGAGCTTTCGTTGCAGGGGGGTCCCCTCAGTCAGACCGAGGAACTTCCCAAGAGCATCATAGATGCGTTTTGAGAGGCCGACAACTGACTGTCTCTTACCATACTTCCGCCAATTCATGGAGCGGCCAGCCTTCCGTCGTTTGCCTGACGTGGACGCCGCAATTTTGCCAACCTCCGTGCTCATACCCGTGGCAGTCGCAATGCCCCGGCCCCGGCCTTTTTGAACGACAGTCGTTGCGTATGCCATGTTGACGCGATCGGCAATGCCAACATCGTGTTCCGAGGTGGCAGTCTTCTCGGGCCCCTCAGCTGCGATGTGACTGTCCGCGGTCTTTTCGACGGGGATCGACTCTCCAGTCAGCTGGGCCTCCTCGCAAGCAAGATTCATCGTTTCAAACAGTCTGAGATCTGCGGGCACAGTATCACCTGTCTTGAGGAGAACGATATCACCTGGAACGACCTCGCCGCTATGGCAACGTTAGTGTTGGCCGATGGAGAACAGGAGGGGTCTAACATGAAGCAGCAAAGAGAAAGATTCAAGCATCCGACCATGATCCCACATACTTGGCAACAACTCGAGTCTTGCCATCTCTCAGAAGCATAGCACTGGGGGAGGACAGAGCGCGCAGAGCGTCCATTCGTCTTTCAGCGCGATACTCCTGGTAGAATCCGACGGCGACGTTCAGGAAGATGACGGCAGCAAGGACGCCCGCCTCGAGGTAGTCTTTGATCCCGAAGCTTAAAGACATGGCAAATGTCAAGACCTAGGTGCTGTCAGCAACAGCCATTAAGAGACTCCACCCCCTTCCCCGGTACAACTCACAATAATCATGGCATTGAGTATCTGCTTTGTCAATATTCTGTGCCACGCAGTTGCCCCGTGAGCGTCCAATTCGTTCCTTGGGAACTCGGCCTGAAGTCTGGCAACCTGCCGAGAAGCCAATCCTCGGTCCACATCAGTGCCGAGAGCCTCTGCCGTCTCCGGAACCGTGAGAAGAAAAGGGTGTCTTGGAAAGTGGGCCATGGCGCGAAGGAGAACGGAGAATCCCTGTGGGTAAGGCGAATTCTCTGAGAGGGTTGGCGGGGTTGCTCCATAGGGGAAGTTGAGGGATTCAGTCAGAGACCGGACGGACAGGAGTCACTTGGCGGTTTCAATGAATGTGGTTGTCGTGGCGGACAGTCGTATGGAGGAAGCTGTTTATTGATCGATGGCCTAGATCGCTGGATCTAATGATGTCTCCTACAAGCCAACTCGGGAGTCAGACGCGCCCGAGGGAGGAAGAGGAGGTATAAGTATCTGCGGAGAGGGCAAGCCTACCTTGATCTCGGTAACATCTGGCCGACAAGTCGTGACGGGTATGTGCGGCAATGATCATGTCCGGGTGGGGCCGCGTCGCCCTAGACGAGGCCATCTGCCGCGGGAGACGGCAACGCGAAGCACGATTCACCGTCTGGCATCGCGCCGGCAAAGACGTTGTGGGGTCGTTAGTCGAGCTATACCTCCATCATGACGTCAAAGAGGCCACTTCTTCCGAACGGGTGTTGCAGCACAGCAATGCATGTGTGTTGGTGATGCGTCCTGCTCGCTGAGGGAAAGGGCCGTTCATGAGGCTTCGAGACGCCGTGGATGTCTTGACGCATAGCGATCGAGAAGGCCTTCCGATGAGGTTCAGCTTTTCTTGAAGGCTGATGACTCACTGGAAAGTGATGAGGCGTTTTGATATCGCTGAGAGGCGTCGAGGCGTGAGGTCGTTCGATCACTGAAAGAAGCTCAAGCCGAGATGATGCTTCCTGGAGAGTTTCAGACATGAGGTCGAAGAGAGAGGTCACGGGACCAGAGTCATTGCTCCTTCCCGGTCCGCAGCGGCAACACGATGGCAGGAGCGACTCGCGAGGGGAGGAAGGCGCAGACCGAGACAAGTTTCCAACGGGAAGGAGCGTCCAAACGGAAAAGGGGCAACATGAACACGACGCCTTCTCCAGGGTAGGCATTCATCACTCCCGTCTCGAACCCACGCGCATCAACAACATATCGGGACACGTCCTGAAGCTCAACTTCATGATCGTGAATTGTCTTCGCCTGTCGAAGCAGCTCTCAACCACCCAAGCTGCCACATGTAAACCCGCCGGAAACCCCCGAAACTGCCATACGCACCAACGCCACCCCGGACTCCGTTGGCTCCCGCGCCCCTCATCGGCTCGGCCGGCAGCGCGTATGAGGGATCTCGTTCCGGACTGCCGGCTGTGCGGAGGCGAATCCAGCGCGGCAAGCATTCCACGACAGCAAAGCCTTATTGCTGTAGTCATCAGTGCAAATGTTGAAAAGGTCTCGCAATCCCCATGCTCATGATGTGTGTGTGAGGAGAACAAGGCGGGTATAAGAATAAAAAGAAACAAAAAAAGGAAATGGTTATCGACAGAGACAGGATTCGAACCTGTGAGGCCGAAGCCATATGATTTCTAGTCATACCCATTAACCACTCTGGCACTCTGCCTTGTTATCATGACGTGACACGTGCTTACGGCGTCTATGACCCTCTGCATGCTGATTCAGCCCACAGAGTCACCACTCGCACCACGCCAGGCAAATCGATCACGACCACGATCACGTCGGACTGCTTCACCTCCCAACAAAGGCATTGTCCTACCTGTCCCACCTGTCCCACCTGTCCCACCTGTCCCACCACACCCCACTGTCCCAAAGCTGCAAGCATGATCTGCATCAATCTTTGATTCACTCGGTCTTGCTGCTGTGCTACCTGTCTATGTCAAACCCTATCCAAAAGCTGATTCTAGGACTCCGCAACGCAGAACACAAAACAATTTCCCAAGAACGCCAGAAATGACCCAGAAGAATCGATCCCGGATCCTCTAGAATATGCCACAAGAGAAGGCAAGAGCGATCACAAACGCCGTCATGGCCGCACCGACAGGCATTACGCCGAGGCTCGTCGCACCCGAGGGCACGACGCCCGTCGCGTCGGAACCGAGATACCACGACCCGATGTCCGTCAGCTCGCCCTTGGCATTCAGGAAGGCCGCGTTGGGCCCCACGTTGGCGACGTTCGAGCGGAACCCACCGAACCAGCTGTAGTGCGTGATGGCGTCCTGCTTGTCGAAGTAGTCGACCGTCTGGTTGAAATACTGCTGCGTCGTGTGCAGGTCCTGGTGCGCGAAGGCGTACTCGGTCACCCATATCTCGGCTCCGGGCCACCTACATCGATCGTCAGCATCAGCATCGTCAAAGCAAAATCGCAACGTAGCGATATCCTACACTCATCCTGGAGACTGCCTTCTCTCTGGCCACCGGGAGGGAGGGGAAAGGAGGGAAGAGGAATCACTCACGTCGCCTGTCGCTCGCCAATCATGGACGCCAGCCCCTCAAAGTTGTCATACCAATGCACCGGCAGGAAATCCCACGTGCAATTGCGCTGTTTTCCCTCCGCGTTCAAGATGGCTGTGCAGTTCCCCAGGAACTCCTTCAGCCAGGGGATCCCCGCGGGCGACCCCGTGCACGCCGGCAGGCCCAGCTTGACGCCCATCTCCCCGAGCGGCTCGAAGTTGGCCACCCACGACATCGCCGCCGCCGACGGCAGGATGTCGCTCCCGCCCTGGTCCAGCGGGCCGTCCGGCTCGTTGAAACCCAGCACGTGCTTGATGTCGACCCCGTTGTCCATCAGCGCCTTGACCTGCTCGAGGAAGCTCGTGTCGTTGACGTTGGAGTCGACGCCCCACTTCATCGGCACGAACTCGAACTGGCTCTGCGGCACCGAGGCGTAGACCGGTGACGGCGTCGCGCCGTAGTTGTAGTACCATGTCAGGTCCGAGCCGTTCTCCGTCCAGATCTTGTTGTCCTGCGCCGTCTTCGGGTTGTTGACGAAGACGAGGCCCCGCTTGCTCGAGGCGGCGCTCGCGAGGCCCAGGCTCGCGAGCGCCAGGAAGGCCAGGCGCGCCATGTCGTGATGAATCGCAATGACACAGGAGACCAGTGGGATTGCCCGTAGTACGGAGTATATCGATCCGAAAAGGGGGAACAATCACCGCGATGGAAACAAGTGTCGATCCAGGCGAGGAGGAAGATACCAAGCGATCGGAGTCCCTAACTGATGCCAACGTTGGCTGCTGTTGAATACCTGCTGGTGCCGAAGGAGATGAAGAGAGAGGTTCCTACAATGACAAATGGGCGCGAAACTCAGGATGCCCAACTGCGAGGAAGTGGATATATAACACGAGGTGAGAATGCCGACTCAGGAACCAGCTGAACCGGCCCGCCGACGCCAAGGATCCTCAGCCGGCAAGCGTGCGAATCCTGGCCCATTTCAGGCCGCGGCGCTTGTCGATGAGGCTTGAAAATCCCTGTCTCACCTGCAGACGGTATGGGCAGTCGTAGGGATAGACAGCATCCGAGCACAGCCGCCGATCTTATGCAGCCGTGCATGAAGATCCGGACCGTATGTATGTACATGTATTTCGTGGCACTCGTATCCGCAGCGGGCTGGACCCTGTAAGCGCTGGACTTCGTACTCGTACTCCGTACTCCGTACCTGATCTGGGACGAATTCAGAGCACACATGCAGACGAGCAGATAGCATCCAGCCGGGTGGTGCCAGATGAATGGCATCGAGGAGGTTGGAGATCAGGAGGAGGAGGAGGCATCGAGGACCAGACCTGCATCTTGAAAGTGTCGTCTCAGGTCTGGCAGTGCGCTTATCGTCAGCCCTCACCGACAGCACAAACTGTAGTTTCGCGTGTTGTGATAACGTTCCTCGCGTCATCAGACGTCGGTCCTTAATTCTCCTCGATCGTGTGATGGCACACCGCACGGAGCAGATGTTCATCCTTTCGGGTCGGTATTGGCGGGTCACGATTCTAGGGCGATGCGGCTCCAGGAGTCAAGCTGCGCAGGGTACGAGAGAACCGCGAAAGGACGGGAAGGCTGTTCATAAAGGAGTGGCGCGCATGAATGAATGAAGACTGAGCTCGCTGTTATCATTCTTCACCGCGAGTGGTTTCGCCACGGCGAGGACGACGACGCCATATAAGCTTTGGTACTGTGGAAAGTCAAGTTGCTTTCGAAATCCGAATTCGATGACGTGAGCGCCTCGAACTGAAGTGACATCGTGAGATGATTTGTCGCCCGTGATGGGGACGATCAGCGAGGTAATTGGATCAAGGGCTGCTCGAGGGCAGAAGCAAAGGAGAAAGTCAAAAGAAAAGAGAGGGGTCCGAGGGGTCGTTCAACTTCTCAATGGAGGGTCAAAGCATGACACCGTGTCAGGAAGCGTCCAATCTCCACGCATAGACTCTGATACAGGAAAGCAACTGACGAACACTGCCATGCAAAGCTAGACCAAACAAAGAGGACGCCGTGGAGGCGAGTCAAGGGAGTCTTTGAGCTATCCGACCAACAGTGTGCGATGAAGAAATCTAGATGAGTACCACTACACAAAGCAAGCCCGGCAGATGTCCAACTACTAGTAGCTGCTTGATCCGCAAGATCAAATCCCTTTAATAGGAGAGCCCAACTTGGCAGCCTCGTTGGCCTCAATGCCGCCCAACGAGCGATTGACGATGCGGATAGCATCACAGGCACTCATCGGCGTGACAAATTCATCGAGAGGCTTGTCCGGCCGGAGAGGCTCGCATGTCTCCTCCTGACAGGTCCTGTCCACGAGCTCTGTCATGAAAGCCGCCCTGAGTTCCCTGCCCTCATTCGGAAAGAAGGTTTCCAGGAAAGCCTCCAAAGTAAGCACCTCCACATCTTTGCGACTGACCCTTCGGCCCTGGACCGCGGGGATGATCGTCTTGGAGCGCAGCATCCCGACCTGCCACCTCAGGACAGCCAGCTCGCCGTCACCGGGCTCGTTGTACCCGCGCTGGTCGTCGACGACGATCGTCCACGTGTCTGGCGTCAAGCTCCAAAGACGGCTGAAGCAGCCCTTCGGAGATTGTTTGCCGAGGGCGAAGGCCTCAGACGGCAGGACGTTGACCTCGGTCAGATCCCTCGCCAGAAGCGACGAGCCAGCTGTTGCGAAGGCATGCGCGATGAAGAGGCCTCTCCTGCGGTCGTTACCGGGGAACGTGAAGTCGGAGAGGAACATGTTCAGGAGCCCGGAGATGACACGCCGGGGGCTCAAGAGGCCGTCGCCAAGATAGTATGCCTCCACACAAGTCTCGGGCTCGTCGGCACCGGGCCTGTACTGATACAGGATCTGGAGAACCGGGAAGGAGTTTGAGAGGCCATAGGGCATCGAAGGGACGCTACTCTTTGCTGTGCTGCGAGTCTGCTTCATCGGCAAGGGGTCGGGCTTCATCCAGGACTTGTGATTGAGAGACTTGGACAGAATGCAGGACGAGATCAATCTGCCGATGGAATGGTTCTGTTGGCCGATCGCACGCATGAGATGCATCGGATCCCGATCGGCCTTGCGGTCTGGAGGATCGAGGATGTATAACTCGTCTAGGGGTCGATCAATCGCCGACAGTGTCTCGCCAATCTCTTTGTTCGATGCTGCCCGGAGACCGGAGAGATTAAGCACACGAACGTGCTTGAGCGTCCGTAGAACGGACCGGATCGAGTCCGCGGTCAACCCCTTGTATGGAGACAAGTTGACGTACTCCTGGTCCTCCATGATGACCTGCAAAATCTGAGCAGCCGCCAGCGACGCCCACTTCCCAAGTTCCTGCAAGTCTTGTTTCTCTCCGACGACACAGCAGATGCTGTTCCTGATCACATTGAGCCCAAGAAGCTCACCAAGCCGGTCGGAATCGACTGTGTAAGTCGGCTCGCGAAGCATGTTCCTGAACTTGTTCAGACACAGCTCAAACAGGGATCGGCGAACACCCTGAGACGGCTTGATTAGGACCTTGGTGCGAACCGGTCCAAGTTTCGGTGCAGTGGAGGCCCGAATCGAGGGTCGCACGCGGTGGATCCTCCCACGCCATAATTCTATCAGAAGCATTCGGTCGTCAGCAATCAAGTCGTCTCGAGAACATGCCTTGGAGGGGCACATTACCATGCACAGATCCGAGGTATGCTAGAGGGAACTCCTTGAGACGCTCAATGACTGCCCTAGACTGAGGAAATTCTTTTCGATAGGGCCACAACACGGGACGCACGTGGTGGTGGAAGGAGTTGATGTCCACGAGACACCGTTTCCAGCCGCGCCTCGAGTGAATGATGAAGCCGTATCTGACGCGGTCAAGGTCCGTGATGTCGATAATCACGCTTCCACGCTGGCCCCAGATATCTTCACGGGACCTGTAAGGGAGCACAATGTCGGCGTCGTTCCGGATCCCGCCTGTGAAATTGCAAGAGCTGGCTCCTGCTCATCAAGACCGGTATGAGCATACCAGGATCAAACAGAAGAGTAGGACAAAGGAGAAATCTGGGGAGGGGAGGGCCTGCCAAGATAGGCACAGGTCGTGATGAATGGAAACGGCTGTGGACCCCCTTGTTGACATTTTTTCAGCAATTCTCCTGCACGTCAGCTCTCTCTTCGGGGTTTCAGGGGGACTAGGGGCGAGCTTGATCCTCATTTACCATTGCACTGACAACCCACAATGGGCTCCAGACATGAGAGCTCCTGCTCGATGGCAATTCGATTCGCGGGGTTGGAAAAGACGCGGACGGTATTATAGCATCTCCACAGAATCTGATTGCCCTCCAGCACGGGCTTGAAGTCGACGGCAGCAAGCTGTTGAGAACCTTTACCGCGCTTTGCGATGATGAATATCTGCCAAACACCGTCCTCCATGACCACTGATCGGAGGAATCCTGCTGAGCCTCGAAACCAGATCTGGATACACAAGGAAGGGAAACTAATGCTCAAATTGTACGGGGTATAGAGACTTGAAAAGAGTATGTAGAGAGGTAATGCGGGGAGAGCCCCATTGTATAGCTCCGCGAAATCAGACTTGAATCAAGTCCGCATGGCTTGTGAAGAAGAACTCGTCTTGCTCTTAGTATGAGAAGTGAATGCACTGACCTGGATGTCAGCAGCTAGCCACTTGCATGCCCTCGAATTCCTTCTCTGATGGCGGTTAGAGACATCAGAGGACAGGTCAAAGATATTGAGAGCCCGGCTGTCTCGAAGGGGCCATCATTGCAAATGAATGGTGAATGTAATGTCTGATCATTGAACAGTTTGTTCTCCGGGCAGCCTCTCTTTAATTGCGTCTGGTTCGCACCTCGGCCGAGGAAATGTCTTGGCTCTCGAGCTGACAATGTGGACTGAAACTCGATGCTGGAAGCTTCAGGGGATCAATCGACAGAGAGCAGTGGAGGCCATCCTTCCGTTGCTATTCATGGGCATGGGCAATCCATGCCTTCTTTCAGGGGAAACCCCCTATGATCAGATGATGCGAGGCTATAACAGATTGACTGATGTCATTCAGGGGCGAGTGACCTTGTCGGAACAGAATGGTGAATGATCCCCTTTCGCGCCATCACCTGCGGATCATGCCCCATGGCACTTGGGTAGAGCTCATCCCATGACCGCGCCTGACAGGTGTGAAGTGGTGCAATTTTGCCAAGGCGAATGTTCTCATCATATGCTCCGTAGTCTGCATCAGTTTCGAGAAATCCACCGGCTTCTTCTGGGGTCAATGGCCTCCGTCAACAGAGCAAGTGCACGGTTTTGGAAGAGGTGAAGTCGAGGTCGGGGTTGAGGTCATCGCCGTCCCCAGAAAGTGTGGGGCGCCGCCCCATTGAAGGTGGGTGGGACAGGGTCAGGTTCCCTCTACCGAAGAGTCCTCATCAGTCACGGCCATGGCCAGGTTCCCGGAACCCCTGAAGTCGACCGCCCGAGCCTCGGGTAAGCCGTCTCTTGTACGGAGTACTCCGTAGCTGCCGCTTCGGCTGCTGACTCGGTCTGGTTACGTAAGCTCGGGAGGGCAATTGCCTCGGCATCTCATGCAGCCCTCGTTCCTTCCCTCCCTCCCATCATAAGACCTGCATGTCTCCACTGCATTCCTTCCTTCCCCAGTTTCCAGCTCCCGTTCCACCTCGAATGCCCGTCGATTCCTTTCTCTGCTCCTCAACACTCCGAATCACGGATCATTGACCTGCGCATCTTCGATCATCGCCATCACTCGCTTGCAGATTCACCGCAGCTCATCCTACTCATTCCCGTCGAAGCACCCATCCATCGCAATGGCTGAGCGTCTCGGTGCCATTGCCGGCCACCTGGCCTCCAGCGGGCCCATGGCCAGAATGTACGGACACCTCGAGTCAATCATATGGGAACGTGGAAGGAAATGTACATGTCGTGACTGCCTTGCTGACAAGATGCGGTGACTGCTGCAGTGTTGCCCGCAATCCCGACGACATCGTCATCACCTGCGCTCTGCGCACGCCCCTCACCAAGTCGAAGAAGGGCGGCCTCAAGGACACCAGCCTCGAGTACATGGTCTACGCGCTCCTCAAGGAGGTCAAGGCCCGCAGCGGTCTCGACCCCGCCCTCGTCGAGGACATGACTCTCGGAAATGTACGTCACAGCAATCTGGGAAGACACCGAGCACATCCAACGGATCCCCTCTGGTCGCCAGGACCGATAGCCCACCGGGCTGGCAGTACATACGGATACCTTGTGTCGTGATGCTGACCATTACCACGAACAGGTCAACGACGCCACGGCCGCCTACAAGCTGCGGACCGCCGCGCTCGCCGCCGGCTACCCCCACACCGTGGGCGCCAACTCCGTGAACCGCTTCTGCTCGTCCGGCCTCAAGGCCATTGCCGACGTCGCGCACTCCATCTCAAACGGGTCCATCAAGATCGGCATCGCCCTCGGCGCCGAGAGCATGTCGACGGTGTACCCGGCCGCGGGCGTCGACGAGTCCGTCATCTCGCTCAACCAGGAGGCCAAGGACTGCATGATGCCCATGGGCTGGACGAGCGAGAACGTCAGCCGCGACTTCGGCGTGACGCGCGACAAGATGGACCAGTACGCGGCGGAGAGCTTCCAGCGCGCCGAGCGGGCCCAGAAGGCGGGCCACTTCGACGACGAGATCGCGCCCATCACGACCAAGGTCAAGGACGCCAAGGGCGAGGTGCACCAGGTCACGGTCACCAAGGACGACGGCATCCGGCCCGGCACCACCGCCGAGGGGCTGGGCAAGGTGCGCCCCGCGTTCCCACAGTGGGGCCAGTGCACGACGGGCGGCAACGCCAGCCAGGTCACCGACGGCGCGGCCGCCGTCGTGCTCATGAAGCGCTCCACGGCCGTCAAGCTCGGCCAGCCGATCCTGGCCAAGTACGTCGCGTCGACGGTCGCCGGCCTGCCGCCCCGCATCATGGGCATCGGCCCCACCGTCGCGATCCCCAAGCTGCTCTCCCAGCTGGGCATCAGCCTCGCGGACGTGGACGTCGTGGAGCTCAACGAGGCGTTCGCGTCCATGGCCGTCTACTGCCGCGACAACCTGAGCCTCGACTGGGCCAAGATGAACCCGAGGGGCGGCGCCATCGCGCTGGGGCACCCGCTCGGCGCGACGGGCGCGCGGCAGGTCGTCACGGGGCTGAGCGAGCTGAGGCGGACGAAGAAGAAGATCCTCCTGACGAGCATGTGCATCGGCAGCGGCCAGGGCATGGCTGGGTTGTTTGTCAACGAGCAGCTATAGAGCGGGAGGAGGAGGAGGAGGAGGAGGAGGAGGAGGAGGAGGAGGACGCATACATGACTGGTGACCCCGTACTTGAATTTGCATGGTATGAGTATGACAGATGATGGCCATGGTTTCCTGTTTACTTTTTGGGTATTTTCCCCTTTCTTTAGCATCTACCAGTCTAGTACCTACATGCCGGCACAGAGATGTACACAGTTCGCCGGATGATGATCTTGGCCATTATGATATATTTCCTCTTACGCACTCGTTCGCATCAGGCACCGAGGCTGTTGGTCGATGACGGAACCCGGGCTTCCGACATCCACATATCCACCGATCCTAGTCCTCTTGAGGCGGTTACGTGTGGATGGATGTCTCTCGCCCAGGTCTTGGCCATGTGGCAGACTGGCATTCACTGCTCTGTTTGACAACCACTTCCCTCATTTGGACAGACCACTGGCGTCTGTTTGGCAGACGACTGCCCTCTTCTGAAAGGATGCAAGTTTGACGTCGTGCATGAGACGAAGCCAATTGCCATTGGGACGTTTCTAAGCTGCAGACTCGTCATGTGGCCCATTGCAACCTGCCAACCTCCGGGTCTACAGAGCCCGACTCGTCCTCGTACTCGTACAAGCGTGTGATCAAAAGGTCAGAGGTACGAGTACATGGAACTCTGGTGGTGCTGGGGCTCGTCATTGCATGCATGGACGAGGGAGAGCCATCAGTGTCAGACAAAGAGCACCGAGAGCCTCGCCAGAGCGATGCAGGCCGGGGCCAATCCGGGGAGAAACAATGGACCAATGCTCCCTGCAAGATGAATCCATGGCATTGCGGTCGCGACGCCTGAGGAGTGAGACACGGGGAGGAGACGTGTCGGGTCCATGCCCAAGCAGGAGGAGGCGATGCCGGCTGCGCGTGATGCGAATAGGAAAGTCGGCACTGCAAGCCGTGGATGGCCCAAGATGGTCTCATCGTCTGCCTTGACGAGCCATGGAATACCTGTACGAGATCAGTCATGGGTTCATCTGCGTCAATATGAACTGTATCTGTGCCCAAGCGGTGAGCGACAGACATCCCTTCCATCATCCATGGAGTCATCCATCCACCCGTTGAAATCTTGAAAGTTGCTCGATTCTCGAGGTCGAGGCTCCTACGCCGTGCCAAGACTCGACCAGGCACGTTGTGTCGGAACCAATTCCGGCACCTTTTGCACGTGTCCATAGGAGGAGCGAGGCGCAGACTGCACAGTGTGAGTCGATAACATCAAGAACCAGTCGAGGGAAAATGGCTGGGAGCCCGTTCCAAGCTCCAACTCCGAATTGGATCAATCCAGAATGGATGTATCAACTACTACATGTAGTATGGATGAGCCTCGCCCTACATGATGTACGCGCCGTCTGCAGCCTGAGCCCTGAAGTGAACGTCCGCAGGCGCGGTTAGTGCTGAGAGGGGCCCAGCCCCCCTCTGAAAGTCTCCTGTCCCCTCTAGAAGCCCATGGACGCTGGATGGAACCTCCAGCTTCCACCTGACAGCGATCAAGACAGCAGCCCTGGGCGCCTCCACGAGGGCTCTAGCGGGGGGCGGCTTCCCGCGGCTCGGGGTGCCCTAAACCCCTCGCGCTACGGGGGCTTCGGCCTGTTGCTTCCGGCGCTACAGCCTCAACTGCCAATGGCAGCCCGGGAACATTGAATTCAACATCAATCCACCCACCCGCTTTCATCCATCCATGGATGGTGGAGGGATCCATGTTTCCAAGTCTCCATGGATCCTGGATTCTTCCTCATCCATCCATCCATCCATCCATCCACCAATTCATCCTCCTGCATGGATCGATCGCTTTCAGGGTCAGGACACCCCCAAGGTTGGAATGGATCGATCTACGGCCCATTGAGTCCCCTACATAAGCTCTGGCCCCCCCAATTTGATGTCATTTCGCGCCTGCCAGGATCGTCCCCAGGCGTGTCGATTTTGTCCTCCTCGCATCGACCGACCGACCGGCTTGCCTCGACCCCATTGACGTCCATCCAAGGTATGCTTCACGATTTGGAGACCTCGTCCTCTTCCTGGGAGCGTCTGGCTAAGGATTCCAGGGGATGTACTGGTACAGACCTCCAGCTGCTTCAATTGACGCCCCCTCGCCATCGATGATGTGGAGGTGAGCCCCCCGTCGACCACTGTCCAACACGAGCGAGCAACACCCAGTTGAGAAGCCCCCTCGTCCTCGACCGCCTCGCTGCCACCGATCTACATCTCTCGAACTATTCTCGTCGTCCCTTTCCGCTCTTCTCTCTTTTCTGCTATCCCGCTCTACTACATCTCTTCTCTGGTCACACCCGGCCGTCCGCTCGAATCAATCCACCTCGCCATCCGGACCCCCCCCCCCTCTCGGCCGAGGAATACATCGCACCCACTGTCTTCCACCACTACTTTACACCTGGGCCTCGCGCGGGTGCCAACATAGACACACGCCATGGTCGGCCCGGTCCGTGATCATCGCCCGTACCACCCGAGCACCCTCCGCCAGAGCCATTCCCCCGACAGCAGGCCTGGCAGCAGCGAGAGCGAAGAGCCCGCGGACGACTACGACGCCCCGAGCGAGCGGTCCCCCCTGATCCAGGACGACGATGCCGCCGCCGCCGCCGCCCCCCGTTCTCGGAAGACACATCCGGCCCACGGCGGCCTCTGCGACCATGGCACCTTCAGCCCGCGGCCGTCCACGCCAACAGGGCCGGGAGGCGTCTTCAACAGCAGCTTCGACAGCACCGTCTTTGGATCGCAGCGCTCGGGAGGAGAGGGAGGAGGTGGTGGTGGTGTCGCAGGGTTGGACGATAGTGATGGGGACGACTCGTCAGGCCATGGCAACCACGACTGGTCGAGGCGGATGATGAGCCTGTTGCGGACCAAGAAGATGGATCATACGAGCGAGCTTGCAGAGCAGGCAGGTTTCCGCGATACCCCATTCATGTGAGAACGACCCCTTTTGCGTATCCCCAACACTTTCTTGATCCTCTTCTGCCCCTTCTTTTTGTGTTCCCTCCTCTCTCTCTGAATTAGGCCATGGCTGACTCGCGACTACCTCCGCCATTCTTAGGTACCTCGCATACTACATTCCTTGCCTTACCTGGATTCGCCGGTACAAGCTCTCCTACCTCCAGGGAGACTTCATTGCCGCCGTCACCATGTCCTCCTTCTACCTGCCCATGGTCCTCTCGCTCGCCTCCAACCTCGCCCACGTGCCCCCTATCAACGGTCTCTACGGCTTCGTCTTCAGCCCCTTCGTCTACGCCCTCTTCGGTTCCTGCCCCCAGATGGTTATCGGCCCTGAGGCGGCGGGTTCCCTCATGGTCGGCACCGTCGTCAAGTCCATTATCGACCTCGACGGCGACAACCCCGAGCTCAACGACCTCTTGCACGCGCAGATCTGCGGCGTCACCACGGGCATAGCCGGCGCCGTGGTGCTCATCGCGGGCCTCGCGAGGCTCGGCTTCCTCGACAGCGTGCTCAGCAGACCCTTCCTGAGAGGCTTCATCAGCGCCATCGGTTTCGTCATCGCCGTGGACCAGCTCATTCCCGAGCTCGGCCTTGATAAGCTCGCCGCCCAGGATGGCGCCAGCCACGGCAGCAGCGTCGACAAGATCCTCTTCATCGCAGAGCACGTCAAGGACGCTCATCGCCTCACCCTGACCATCGCCGGCACCAGCTTCCTCATTATTATGGTCTTCCGGTAAGCTGAGCAGTCATTTTCCAGAAAGGAAAATGTCGAGTCGAACACAAGAGAAGACACATACTGATTGCAACCTCATCTTAGTGAGCTGAAGAAACGCCTCGACAAGCGATACCCCGCCGTCGTCTTCATCCCCGATCGCCTCGCCGTCGTCGTGGCCTCCGCCTTCCTCTGCTGGTCACTCGACTGGGAGTCCCAGGGCGTCGGCATCCTCGGCCCCGTCAAGCCCGCATCGTCCGGCCTCTTCCACTTCCGCTGGCCCCTCCAGCCCGCCAACATGAGCCACATCCGCGCCGCCATGTCGACGGGCTTCCTCATCGCGCTCCTCGGCTTCTTCGAGTCCTCCGTCGCGGCCAAGAGCATCGGCCGCAGCTCCATCCCCGGCATCGAGCTCAGCGCGAACCGCGAGATGATCGCCCTCGGCCTGGCCAACGTCGTCGGCGGAAGCTTCATGAGCCTGCCGGCCTTTGGCGGCTACGGGAGGAGCAAGGTGAACAAGACGACCGGCGCCAAGACCCCGATGAGCTCTGTCTTCCTAAGCGCCATCTCGTTGCTGTCCATCATGTACCTCCTACCGTTCTTCTACTACATTCCTGTAAGTTGCGACGCCCTCTTTGGCATCCCCCTTGGCTTTCCCTTTGGCATCCCACTTCGCAATACGTTGCCAAAGAAAAACGCATCAAATGCGTGACGATGACTAACAACTCCCCCCTTGCTCCATAGAAACCTGTCCTTTCGGCCATGATCTCTGTTGTTGCCTGGTCGCTGATAGAAGAGGCACCGCACGACATCCACTTCTTCCTCCGCATACGCGGCTGGACCGAGCTCTCCCTCATGGCCATCATCGTCGTCGCCACCATCTTCTACTCCCTCACGCTCGGCATGGCCCTCGGCGTGGGCATCTCGCTCCTCATGGTCATCAAGCACAGCACTCGCCCGCGCATCCAGATCCTCGGCCGCGTGCCCGGCACCCACCGCTTCGAGAACGCCGAGGCTGGCCCCAACATCGAGTTCATCGAGGGCTGCCTCATCGTCAAGATCCCCGAGCCCCTGACCTTCGCGAACACGGGCGAGCTCAAGGCCCGCCTGCGCCGGCTCGAGTACTACGGCACGTCCAACGCGCACCCCGCGCTGCCGCGCATCCGCAGCCAGGAGTCTAACAGGAACATCATCTTCGACATCCACGGCATGATGTCCATCGACGGCTCCGGCGTGCAGGTGCTCGAGGAGATCGTCAGGGACTATCGCGAGCGCGGCGTCCGTGTCGTCTTCTCCCGCGGGCCGACCAACCGCGATCACCCCGTCTGGCTGCTCATGCAGCGCAGCGGGATCATGGAGCTGTGCGGCGGCGAGATGCACTTCGTCGACGATGTGGAGCAGGCGCTGCGGTTGACGGAGGATTACGAGGACAGCATCATCAGCACGCAGATTACGCAGATATGATATGCGCACGGGATATATGTTTACTCAAGAGAAGGGAGGGCAAAACCCGACGCCGGATGGATCATGGGATGAGTTCTGGTCCAGTGTGGGGAAGGGATTGACTCCGGATGGATACACAAATGCTGTCTCGTGCCTTGCGTTTTACCTTGCTTTTACCGTCCTATTATTCTGTTTTCTCTATATCTTTCCCTGGTCTTCGTTTTGGATATCACACCTACTGCTTTTTGCTTCAAGCCGGCGAGTCTTTTTTACTTCCTGCGATAGAGAAGGTTCGATGCAAGTCCAGGGATGGGCACTCTCTCGTGTTACATCTCAGTCCATAGCCACCAGGCAGTCCATTCCCGAATATAGCACCACATTCCTCGCGGCCCTCGGGACCTCCAACGGCACACCGAGCTTCTGCGCCTCCAACCCCTTCCAGGGCATCGATTTACTCGCGGGAATTATACAGAGTAAGTCCTTTCTTACTTTCGGGCACAGCGTGGCCCGGCTGATCGGCAGCAGCAGGCGCAGCGACATCGCACCCCATGATTCGAAGTCTGACCATCCATCCCACGGAGGACGGAGTACGAGTACAAGCTCAGGACTCCTTATTCGTTCGTTTTCGTCGTGTGTGGCGCCTCAGCTCCCCTTTCGCCCGAACCAAATCTGTCAGAGCTTCGACATGAGCAAGACAAAGACCAAGGCAAAGATGAAGAGAAAAGAAGAGACAAGCGAAGAAAAGAAGGCCAAACGCATCATGCATCGCACCATCGACGCATCTTGACCATATCTGGCCTAGGTCGACCATCATCCAGCAGTCCTATTCTCCGCCATATTCTGCGTGGCAAGCGGAGCCGTCTCGGACAGACAGGACGGGAACCCTTACCCGGGTTGGCGGCCTTGCCCAGCAGCAGCAAGGTATTATCAAGCACCTCTGCGGCCAGAAGACGTCTGCCGAGGATTTTATTCGATCACAACCACACGGAATTTTCGATTCATCAACAAGGAATCTTGCCAACGCTAGAAAAGATCTGTTCATTGGGATACATACCGGATCCCGCGCAGCATGGCAGAAACCGCGGAGCAGAAACCTCTGGTCCCTCTCGGCGAGAGGCCCAACGAGGAGATCATTATCTTGGAAGAGCTCGTCGAGGAGATTGACCCCCACCAACACCACGCCACCAAAATCAACGTCCACGTCGACATCAACAGCAACAGCAGCGGCAACAGCAACGTCAACGTCAAATCCCTCCTCGGCCTCACCCTCGGCACCCTATCCCTGTCCATCCATTCCCTCAACCCAAGCTGTGAGCCGAGCTTCTCCCTCGCCGGCGCTGCCGTCGACCAGATCAACGTCCCCGGCACGCCCTTCTCAGCCAGCATCTCCTGCCCGCGCCTCGACCCGGAGCACACCTTTGTGTTCCTCAACGGCGAGGAGCACCTCGACTTCACGCTGACCACACTCTCTCCCTCCTCCTCCGATGACGAGGACGGCCATGCCGCGTCCTCCGGCTCGCAGATCGGTTTCCCATACGGCCTTAACGCCACCTCCCTCGTCGGCATCATCGCCGCAGACATCGACGGCTACCCCTTCATGAGCTCCTTCCCGCTACACTTCGACGACGACGATACCACCGCCGACCTTACGCCCTCCTCCCCTGACGAAACCCTCACGCCCGTCCAGACGCTCATCCACGACGCGCACCGATCGCCCCTCTCTACGCCCGAAAAAGTGCCCGCTCCCGCCGTCAGCGCCGTGAGCCCCGAGCTCCTCGCCTCCTGCGGCGCCAAGCGGCCCGACTTCCCCATGCTGCGCCCCGAGTGCCAGGACCCCGCCCCCAAGCAGTGCGACTTCTACTCCTCCTGCGTCGAGGCCTCCCTCCCCTGCGGCACCCACAGCCCTTCCGCGTACGCGCTGCCCTTTGGCCTCAAGATCTGCCGCAAGTTCGAGCACAACCTGCGCCTCTTCTCCCCGCGCGGCAACGACTTCGTCTGGGGCACCATGACGTGCTTGCAGCAAGCACTGGTCCCCGCCGCGAGCGACTGCGACGGCGCCACCTGCCAGGGCCTCCACGACGCCGCCTACGCGTCCCACCCGCATTGCTACGTCGCCAACGGCTTCTGCTCGCTTGCGTGCACGGATTACCTCGTCGAGTTTATGACCGTCGGGATGGACCTTTTCACTGTGGACACGGCCAAGGCTATTTTCCAGATCGCGGCCGGCTGTCTGCACAATGTGACGCAGATTATTGAGGAGGGGTCGTGTATGGGCGATGGGCTCAAGGGGATCATTCGGTCTGTGCTGCGGATCATAGGCGAGGAGATGGGTGGGCATGGTCGGCATGGGTCACATCATCATGATGAGTTGTGAGACGAATTGGCTTTCCCATGTTTGTCATGTGGTTCCCCGTCCCCTTTCTTTGTGTGTATTGGGTGGTACTACCAATGGACCAGTTTTGGGATCTTTTCATGGCAGGAAACGAGAATAGTAAATCAGCCCTAGCCTTTTGCAACCCATTGGCAGAATTTCAAACAGATGCCACATTGTCAAAATCCCTTTACTCCTGGACTCCTATATCCAATACATACCCACGCTCCTGATGATATGCCGAAGAACTGGACGAAAAGAAAACCTGTCTAAGCGCCAAATGCCTCACTCACGAACTCTCCCCTTTCTGGGGTGACCGCCATCTCCAAGAGCTCATGAGCCGCCTCAACAATTTCCCCCTCGATCCCCGCCTCGAGCACCAGATCCTCCTCCGCAAACGTCAGCCTCCCTAAAGCGATCAAGTAGCGCTGATGCCCGCCGTGGCAGACGGCCAGCTTCCCCGAGATGTCTGCCAGATCCGCCGTCAGTGGGTCCGTTACGAGCGCGTGCACGAGCAGCACGCACTGCGCGATGATGCGGCACAGCTCCGGCAGGCCCGTGGAGTCCGGGACCGCGAGGCCGGACGTCCGGAGGGATTCGGGCAGCGGGGGCATGGCGCTCAGCGAGAGGGGCTGGTCGTAGAGCTCGTCGATGGAGGTGCTCAGGCATATCACCAGGCGGGGCAGGGCGTCGCTGTGGGAGGCGAGATGGCGCGCGCCGAAGGGGTGGCGGACGAAGGCGATGAGGGTCCGGAGCGCGGCGGCGCGGATGGTGCGCTTCTGCCGCGGGGTGTTGGGTGCGCGAGAGTGCTCGGTGAGCTTGGCGGAGACGCGGTCGATGACGCTGGCCGCAGTGGCGGCCGCGTCTTTGCCCTCGATGATGGGGCCGATGGACTCTGGCAGGGATGAGGTGGCCAGGAGGTCGAGCGTGCCGAGGATGTCTGCGAATCTCTGCTTCGGCGCGAGGAGCAGGCGGACGGTCTCGAAGGAGAAGAGCTCCCAGAACATGGGCGCCAAGTTGTGGTGGTGGTTGTGGTGGTTGTGGTTGTGGCTGGTGTGCGTCGTGGCGCCGCCGTTGTCCCGCTCGGCCGGCGTGGTCGCGCAGCCCTGCGCGGTGGTGCAGAGCAGCGAGAGGATCTGGGATGTGTCGATGTGCTGCTCGAGCGAGCTGTACTCCTCGGCATTGGTCACGGTCCCGTCGGGGAGACGCTGCGGGCCTTCGGCGACGAGGAAGACCGTGGCCTGGGCGATGGGGATGAGTTCCCTGAAGATCTGGGCCACGACGAACGAGGTGTTGAGCTGGAAGGTGAAGTCCACGAGGGAGACGAGGAACTTGATGGGCGGCCAGAGCTGCTCCTCGTAGCATCGCGTCCACAGGCTGATCATCTGGAGGGCGAAGTCTGCGAGGAGCTGCATCGGCGTGTCGGGGCTGCCTAGGAGGGGCAGCCTCTCGAATATCATGGTCGACAGGGACGTGCCTGTGGGATCTGACGGGAATGAGAAGCGCGACAGGGCATCAAAGGTCGCGGGCTGATCGCGAGAGAGGCCGTGACCGAGCACGAGCTGGAGAAACTAGCGCAAGAAGTCAGGATCTCGATCCTTTGCTGTAAAGGTAGGGGGAGAAACAGAGGGGCGAAAAAGACTCGGCTACTCACATCGGAGGGTGCAGTCGGGGCCGCGAGAGTCGGACGATGAGATGCCTGTCCGGGTGTCGGCTCAGCCAGGTCCGCCATGTCCACGTCGCCGGTATGTGTTTCTAGCGCCGCGACAGGGCTGTCGACGAGCGGCCGCTTCCGTTTTCCCTTGCTCGGAGTCCTCTCCCCGACATTGACTGCGACAGACCCTGTCTGGCCCTTGCCGCGAGCCTGTCCCTTCCCCGGGCTTGCCATGATATCCATGTCGTCAAATCCGTCGGCCATGGCCCAGGTCCTTGCAGCTTTTTTCGGTGTCATCGAGGCACCGCCGCCTCCCACGGCGGTTGGCTCCCTCTCTCGCCTGCGGGCGCGGTCACTTGCATCCTTCATGTCTCGCTGGATAAACTGCAGCTCCGTGCTGGCGTTCTGCTCGGCGGCGAGCGCCGCCTGGATGGCCTGGTCGTACTTGGCCGCTTGCTCGGCGTTGAGCCTCTTGAGCTGGGAGACCTGGGCGTCGAAGTCTTGCTGGGCCCGCGTCGAGTTGGAGCGAAGGATGGATGCCTCGCCGCGGGCGGCGTGGAGCTCCGTCTCCAGGGCACGCACTCTACGTTGCAGAGCCGAGAGGACGCCGGCGGGCTGGGTCTGCGACTGGTGAATTTGCGAGTTGGAGGGGGCAGACTGGCTGGCCGGGGGGACGGGCGGTCCGGCGAGGTGGACTCGGGTGCGGGCCATGAGAGAGGATCCCGGGATGGAGGGGAGGTTGACGGCGGGGTTCCATTGGGGATTCGGCAACGGCGGGCGTGGCCGAGTGATGGGGGCATTGGCTGCTGCTGTTGGAGGTTGTGGTGGTGGTAATTGTGGTGGCGGCAGTTGTTGTGATGGCGTCGGCCCTCGATGCTGGTGCTGTTGTGGCAGTAGCTGTTGCTGTGAGGGCTGTCTTAGGGTCTTGTCGACCACGGGCCTACCGACCGCAACGCCGGCGTTGTTGATCACCTCTGTGGTGTCCAGGTCGTCTTCGTCCTCGGCCCCCTCGTCGTCTTCACCTCTATGGGCTCCCTCCTGACACCACCCGCGGCCGGCATTGTATTCTTGTCTGGGCTGCTGATGATACTGATTCTGATGATATTGCTTCTGCCGGGTCAGGTTGGCCTGGGTGGAGGCGATGGCGCGATTCTCGAGCTCCTGGAACACGGTATCGGTGAGTCCATCGAGTCCGTCGTCAGAGAATTCGTCAATGTCCATCGCTCACGGGGAAGAGGCGCGCATGGCGTCATGGCCTGCTGGAGCTTGCAGGATCGCGGTTCTCGAGACGGAGGAGGAGGAGTTGTCGTCGCCGGCGAGACGCGAAGTCACATGAAGGGGAGATGTGGCTGGTGGGAGATGCATGTGGCGTCGTCGTGAGGCGGTGCATGCGATTGATGACATAATGCGGGGGAGGGGCTGTTCAAAAATGGGACGGATCACTCCGTGAAATTTCGAGGAACAGGAACAGCCGAAAAGCCACAGGATCGACATGCATTTCTCTTGATGAAAAGGGTCAAAAGGTAGGGACATCGCGATCGGGATAGCGTTCGTTGATTTAGAGCTAAGGCTATCTAGGCTAGAGGGAGTATTTGTATATAGGATACCGTCGGGGTATAGCTAGTACAGCTAATTTAGCTTAATTTAGGCTATAAGTAGCGTTCTTATAGTGTTACCTTTATATAGCGTTAATGCCTTATTCCTATACCCTTTTAGATTATATACCCTTTAGCTGTAATATCTATCTAGCTTCTTATTTTAGCTAGGTTAGCTACGCGTTCTTACTAACATACCCCTTTAGATAAGCTTCCTTTATAAATCTAGTCTATTAAATAAGAAAGAAGGAATATAATAATGCTATTTATAATCTAATCTAAGTATCTTTAGTAAGCTTCTTTTAGTGTTTATAGCTACCTTAGCCTTTAAATTAGGTTAAGGCAAGATAAGAAGGAAAGATAATAAGAAATCCTGCTAATCTTACGATATCTTAGGTCTAATAACCCTTAGTGTTTTCTACCTCTTTAGAGACCTTTTCTAAGCTCTATTTTCTCTTCTAGCTCCTTTTCTTTTAGCTAGTCTTAAAGACTAAGCTTCTTTACAAAGTTAAGCTAAGCTTATAGTGTAAGTACCTTTGTAAGCCTATCTACTAGAGTCTCCTTTGTTAAGATCTATTTAAACAAGACAGTTCCGTTCTCTTTTACCTCTTTGTTGCGGACAGAGGCAGGATAAGCCCGCACTCTGCAGCTACATCGAGTATATACATAAGCAGGGATCCCTTGCTATAACAGATAGAAGGAGAATCAAGCCTCTTATACACTCTTATCGCGTACTATAACAACTAGTAGCAATACCTTTAGTCTTTAACTAAGGCATACCTATTTAATAAGCATTAACGATACTACTAAGCTTAATAATCCTGCTAAGTACTCTACGATTAAATAAGCAAGATAACGATTTTTAATAATCTTATTAGCTAGTCCTAGGACATTTCTTAGTTCTGCTATACTAAACATTAGTATGCTTTTAACGTTATTACTTACGCTAAACTTAATATAGCAACAAAAATTAGAAACTTTAAATACTAATAGCTTAAGAAGAGCACTGCCTTTAGCCTCTATCCTATTAAATAGCTTTTAAAGAGATCTACGTTTATAATAAGTATTTAAAAATAGCGCTCTTTACTTGCTAAAGAGCAGCTAGCAGTTAACGAAATCTTTAGCAATAGCAATAATAGCCTTCTATAAGGCATAACAGAGCTTAGACTTAGCGATGTAAGTATAAGTCCTACGTAGCTTAAGGCAATAGTTATAGCTACTATAGTAACTGCTAGCCTTTCTTGCTCTTTAGCAACTCCTTATACATTGCTTATATAAGCTAGTATCGTTAAAGTACCTACTGTACTAACTAAGACTACTAAAGTCCTAGATTTAACAGCTAGCTAGCCTGCTAGCTTATCTTTAGGCTAGGGTTTTTTTAATAGCTTAGACAGCCTTACTAACCTATCTTTACTAAGCCCTAGCCCTTATCCCCTTATTTCTTTATATATACTAATCTTTTTTAACGAATCTTTTTCCTTTTATTATTTCCTACCCTTTACTTAATCTTAATCTGCTTAGGCTAGCTAACCTCCCCTTGCTAGCAACATAGCATCTATAGGATCTAACAGTAGTAAAGAAGGCAGTAGAGGCTTGCTTAGCGGTACCTTATCTATTAATACGTTTATTACTCTTAATTTAAAATAGTTTAATGCTATTTTTATATCTATGCTTACTAGCTAGCTTTCTACTGCTTATTTTAGCAATAGCTAAAAGCTTACTAAGGTTAGTTTTTTTTAACTTAATCTTAATAAGTTTTATAGCAGCAACGACTTAGCTTTTATAGGTTTTAATATAGTTTAGCGTAACGTTAACTGCTTTATAAAAAGCATTTAAGATAACGTAATATTTAACAACTATAAAGAGTTTATCTGCTTTAACATTAACTAACTCCTTTATAGCGTAGCTTAGACTTAGTAGGTTTTACTTAGCTTTATAGAACAAGACAAAAAGCGTGCTACTTTTAACAACATTGTAAAGGCCTTTTAGGACCGTTTTTGCTTAGACTATATATAAGCTACTGCTATCTTTAACTAGATGTTTTATATAGAGGACAATTGCTATAAAAAGGTTAGCATTTATAACTAAGCTGCTTATGTAATTCGTGCCTATAAGGCCGTTAGCTATAACAAGCTCTACTAGTAGCTTAGCTAGGTGCATCTTAAACTTAACCTTACTTTATAGAAGCTTGTCGTTAAGCCTAATAAAACTATTAGTTGTAAAGACTACCTTTGTTACCTAGAAGAAAAGCAGTAAGCTTAATCTGCTGTTCTTGCTAAGGTACCTACGGCCCTTAGCTTTAACGCGTCGCTGCTTTACTTTAGTATAAGTATTATAAGCTTTGCTTATAATATTAACGATTTTAGCGCTAATAACTTATTTACTAACTAAGCTTACTTTAATAGCTATTAATCTAATTTTTAGTATAGCAATAACTTTAGTTTCTGCTTTCTATAAGGCAACAACGATATCTACGGTCGTAGCTTTAGCTACCGTAGCAGTTACAGCGGTAGTAAAGCCTATAGACTACTAGTTTAACGAAGCTACTTCTGTTCTTATAGAAGCTTTAATAATAGCTAGAACAGCAGCTACGATTAGCACTATAATAACCCCTACTACGCTACTTACGTCTAGCGTAGAGGTTAGTTCTATAGGCTTGCTAACTAGCGCTAACCTTAGGAGCGCATCTACTGCTGCTAAGTGCTTTATAACAACCTTATTAACAATAAGGCCTACTACTATAATACTGCTACTAAAGTTTACGTAAACCTAGCTAATACTAAAGCAATAGAAATAGAAACTAAGCTAAAAGCTAATAGCTATATTATAGTTAAAGAGTTCTTTGTAGAAGATAACTTAGCTAAATATATCTTAGATACTACTATCTTTACTATTAATAAGACTAAGTCTTCTTACTTTTCTTCTATAGCTAACGTAATTAATAAGGTTAAAAAACCTTTGCTTATCCTTCCTTTTAAGCTATTATCTTTATTGCTAAACACCTCTTAGCTAGACCTTAATAAGCGTATAGACTGTCTAAAGTATAGCGCGTACTATAACAATAGGACTGCCCTTATAAAGCACGTTTTCTTTAACAAATATACTTAACTAAAAACGCTACTAAACAATTAAGGCTAGCGCCTCCCCTTTAAGCTAAGATAGGTTATTAAGGTATAGCAATTAACTAGCCCTGCTAGCTTATTACGCTATTGTTACGCTAAAGTCTACCTCTGTTTTAATATTAACGCTAAGGACATTAACGCTACGCTAAACATAGGATGCTTAGATATCTTTATTAATAAAGCATAGCTTTAAAGGTACTTGCTTAATGTTATATTCTAAAAGGCTAATACGCTAAAGACTATCTAAGGCGTTGCGTTTATTATAACTTTAATAGATAAAGCTGCTTTTAACTTTTATATAGAAGGTACGTAGTAGAACAAGGCAACAGTTAACACCTACTTCTGCGTTAAAGCATAGGTTATAGACTACTTAAAGCTAAACATGCTCTTAAGAAAAAAGTTCTTTATAAAATATAAAGTTAATATGCTTTATACATAGAAAATCCTTATTATTAGGGCTAGCTTAGACGTAAAAGTTCTATTTAAAACAACTAAAAAGCTTAACCTTATGTACGCTAAAGTTAAGCTATTAAGATAAGCTTATATCCTTTTATATTCTTCTTTCCTTATGCTAGTTTATTATAGGCTACTAAAGCGCCTTAACCTTTATAGCGCGTTACGTACCTACTTATTCTTTACTAGCGCCTTAGGCGTAATAAGCTACCTGTTTAACCTTAACGCCTTAGGCGTTACCCTAATAACTAGTTACGTTATAATCGTTAATAACTTAAACTGCTTAATCTAATTCTACTAAAACGACCTTATTAGTACTATTAGTAACTTTAACGAGGACTAGTACTTACTTATTTTTAGCGAAAAGGCATCTACTTTTATAGCCTTCTTTAGCAGTAGTATAGGAGGCGTTAATATAACTAACTTAGTAATCTATAATATCTTATACGTTAGCGATAATAACGTTAAAGAAAAGTTAAAAGGGGTACTAAAAGTAAACCTTAAGAAAGGTATAACTAGTAAGCTAAACAATGTTCTAGAGATTATAAGTAAGGCTAGGGTTAAAGTTTATGCCTTAGACCTTATAGCAGCGTTCTAGCTGTTTAAGATACTAGACTTTTATAACGTATAGCAAGATAAAGGCGTCTTACCCTTCCCTAAGAACAAAAAGATACGTATTAATCTTATTAATAGTTAGCAAGACTAGATTAGCTTAGTTTGCTTATACTCCTTTAGCGCTAAGGATAGAACCTTTATAGATAATAAAATAAGTATAATATACGCTTAAGGTAAAGCTAGTTAAATAAAGCAGCCCTACTTATTTGCTAGCCCTATGTTTATCGTCTAAAGGATACTAAACAAGGGCTATATAGTTATTAATATATAACGCTTAAATAAGATTACAATGCTAAACGTTTACTTATTGCTATCGTAAGAGAAGATTATTGCCTAGGTCTATAGGAAGGCGTACCTTACGGTGCTTAACGCGTCCTAGTTCTTCTACTAGCTCTTAATTTAAGAAGACTATAAGAGCTAAAACGTCTTAATTAGCCTTTATAGCCTTAAGATGCTCTACGTTATTATTATAAGCTTTAAAAACAGCTCTTCCTACGCTTAGTACTTTATAGACTAGCAACTCTTTAATATCTGCTACTTTATATACGCTTATATTAATAATATTATTATCTTTAGTAATAACCTTAATAACTATTATTGCTACGTTACTAAGGTACTTAAGCAGTTCTAAAAATATAAGCTTGCGATAAACCTAACTAAGTCCTTTTATAGATTTTAATCTATCTACTTCTTAAGGTTCTACGTTAATGCCCTTAGACTATTAACTACTAAGGATAAAATTACAGCTATTTATAAGATTAAGATGCCTATAAATCTTAAAGACCTTAAAACCTACCTTAGAATAGCTACCTTCCTTTATTAATTTATCTTTAACTTTACTATAAAAGCTACCTCCTTAGAACGCTATAAGACTAAATTACTTGCTAAGCTACGTAAATCTAAAGCAAAGTTAAAGCATAATAAGCGCGCTTAATAGCTTTAAGCAATAAAGCTAGTGTTTTCTTTAACTAAGTCTAAGACTAAGTCTTTTAATATCCTTTAAGAATACCTTATATAGAAGCTAGCGCTATACTATTATAACCTTAATAAGACGTTGTTTATTAAAATAGACGTAAGCAGCTAAGGCATAGGCGCCTTTGTCTTCTATTTGCCTATAGGCGTTAACTAGATAGAATCTACTTTACTGCTAGTTAGCTAGATCTAGCTAGTTATATTTATTAGCTAATAACTTACTAAATTAAAAGCTAATTACTAGCTAATAGAGCTTAAAGTTACGTACCTAGTGTAGATATGTTAACGACTATAAGTTATAATCTAATCTAACTAATTACTAGTATAAGTGCTTACTAACTATGCTGCAACCTACGGCGTTATAGCCTATATAAGCTTAACTACTACTAACCTAGTTAAGAGCAACCTACGCCTTACTAATACGTCTATCTTCTTTAACTAATTCTAGCTCTAGGTTTACTATATCCTAAGCAAGATAAACCTAGTGCTTAACGCCTTGTCCTAGCTGCTAACGATAGACCCTTCTCCTACTATAAACATAAACGAGCTTAACGACCTATAGGGGACTAATAACAGTAACGTATACTTTGCTTAGTCCTATATAGTTATAATAGACAAGATAAAGACTAACTTTATTAACAATTATAAGTTAAACATAAGATAAGCAAAGGTTATTAATATGCTTAATAAGCTTGCCTTTGCCTTTAAGCTAACTGTTCTTTCTAAAAAGATTACCCTTAAGGTTACTACCTTATTTAAGCTTAAGGATAGCTTTTTGTATAAAACAAAGGCAGATAGAAGATCTTGCTTCTACGTTCCTTATTAGTACGTTAAGAAGGTCCTTAAGATAGTATATAACTAAGATTTCTACCTTAGGTTCGCCTATATATACGCTAACCTTAATAACTTTAGCTTCTATAATAAGGCTTATACTATCTATAAGTACCTTTAGTACTACTAGCTATGCTTTTAGAACTAAACGGACCGTTAAAAGCTACTAAGAGAGCTTTAGCTTATCCTTACTAGCAACTAGCCTTTTTATACTATAGCAATAGACTTTATTGTTAGCCTTTTACCTATAAAGCTAGAACGGTCCTTTTAAAAGCTAACGGACTGCCTTAGCAACCTTAATGCTTTCTTTACAGTAACCTATAAATTTAGTTATAAAACCTTGCTAATACTAGGCAGTACGAAATACGCTGCTAAGGACTAGGCGTATATCTTACTTTATATAATCTTACTATATAACTAAGGCATACTAAAGACAATTATTAGTAACTATAATAGTAAGTTTATATTAAACTTTTAAAAAGGACTTTTTATAGCGCTAAGAACTAAGCTAGCGTTTAGTATAAGCTACTATTTATAAATAAACAAAGCCTTTAAGAGGAAGAACTAAACCGTTAAAATCGCCCTTTGCTATTATATAGCAACATTTAACGTATTATAGCTAGCTATTATCCCTACCTTCTAGTTCTCCTTTAATAATAGCCTTAGTACACTAGTAAGACGGTTACTTAACGAGCTAGTTTATAGCTTTAAACTAGCAAGCTTCTTAGAACGTATAAACATTATGCTATAGCTAGACTAAGACGCTATTAATATAATAAGGCAGATATATTTAAAAGAAGCTAAGAGACTATTTAACCTTGCTGCTATATAAGCTAAGAGTTAGTATAATAGTAAGTACTACGCCTACTTATTTAAAGAAGGCAATAAAGTCTACCTCTGCCTATACTATAGGTATTACCTTTTTAAAAAACTACTACGCAAATAGTCTTAACAGCGCGCTAGCCTATTTAAGGTTATTAAGAAGGTAAGGCCTTTAGCCTACTGCCTAAAGCTGCTAGCTGTATAGAAAGTATATAACGTTGTATCTATTGCGTACCTCTTCTTAGGCCTATAAGGCCTTAACCTATTTAGCTATATAGAACAGCTGCTAAGCTTAATAATAGTTAACGATAATAAAGAATAAGAAATTAAAAAGATTATTAAGGCAAGAATAAACAAAAGGATATAGCTATACTAAACTAAGTATCTAGTTAGATAGAAAGGATATAGCGCTAAGAACAATTAATAGATTAAAAGACGTAAGTTAGTGCTAACAGCAGCAAAGACGCTAAATAAGTTTAAAGAGGCATACCTAGAATAAAAGCTAAAGATAGGCACGCCTTTTATTATTAAGATCCTATTAGCAAGGAAAAAAAAGGATAAGGATAAGGATAAGGATAAGAACAAGGACAATAACAAGGACAAGAAGTAAAAAGGGAGAAGCTATAGACGTTAATTAGGACGATTAAAATTTTAGGGCAGCAATTATTATAGACAGAGGCAGGATAGGCCTGCACTCTACAGCTACATCGAGTATATACATAAGCAGGGATCCCTTGCTATAACAGATAGAAGGAGAATTAAGCCTCTTACACACTCTTATCGCGTACTATAACACTCTTATAGCTAGTACCTATAAATATTAATATACTAAAGCTTTGTTTATATCTTCTAATAGTTGTTAATAATAAGCTAAAGCATATTAAGGTTATTATACTAAAGCACTACTAAGTTTCTAATCTTAATTCTTATCTCCTTAAGCTACTAGCTAAAGGCAAAACGTTCTTTTGCTATAAGTAAAAGAGCTAATAGCTTAGCTTCTATTAATAAGGTAGTTATAGTATCTTATTAAGAAGCTTTCTACTTAATTAAGCCTTTATACATTATAAAAACAAACCCTTAAAACAACCTCTTCGTCTCCTTATTATCTGCAAATAAAGCATTTAACAATAAAAATAAGGCATTTACCTTCTCCTCTGCTGTATAGTAGATTAATTAGGCCTAGGTATAGTATATATACTTTAGCACCCCTTTAGCTAAGTGCATATAGTATCTTAATAGATTTTTTATAAATTAAGCTAATTTAGCTACTATAAATGTAATATTAATTCTTATAAAGCATAATAGGTAGAAGATAGTACTAACAAGTAACGTATAGTAGTATATCTCTGCTTCTATTGCTTTCCCTTTGTATAGGTAAAAGGCTTCCTTTAGCAGCAGTGCCTTTAGTAATCGTTTTCCTTTCTCTAAGCAGCCTAGAACGAATTTCTAGGCTACTGTAAAGATATACAACTTTTATAAAAGCTATATCTCTTTTATCTCTTTGTTTCTAATAATTTTAAGACTAAAGAACTACTTTAACTTACCTAGATCCTTTACCTTAAAGCTAGCCTTAAGCGTCTAGTCTAGCCTCTTAAAGGCATACTAGTCCTTCTTATTATATATTATAATAATATTATTAATAAAAAAGAAGATTAGAATTCTTTTCTTTTAAAAGATATAACTATCCTTTTAGTATTAGTTATAGCCCTAAGATTAAAAGAAGGTTAAGATAGTCTTAAACTAGAGCTTTAGGGCTTAGTAGAGACTATACAAAGCCTTAAGGACCTTAAGGTAGGTGCTAGGCTTAGGGAATCCTAAAGGCATTGTATAGTATACCTCTTTATCTAGGTTAAGGTTTATATTTAGGAATACGTTAACGATGTTATACTAGTATATCTTTTAGTTTATCTTATAGTAGAAGGCGTAGAAAAGTTAAAAAAAGCTTATAGTAAGAGTTACTATATATATTTCTTAAATCCCTTCCTCTTAAAAGTTTCTTTTTGCTATAAGCTATGCTTTAAATTAAAAGACAAAGCCTTTTTCGTTAAGCTTATAGGTATATACTTATTTAAAGGGAATTAATTGTTTAGTAATTAAGATCTCTTAGATTAGTTTCTTAGTAAAGGTTCTTATAGCTATCTATTTATTAATCTTAATTTTTATTGCTTTAAGCTACTTAAAGGTAAATTAGCTTTAACGTGCTTTAACGAAATACTTTAAGGGGCTTAAGAGACTATCGATGTAAAGCTTATAGCTTAAGGCTATTATAAAAGCTATTAAGAATGCTTAGAAACGCTTAGCTTTACTAATTTTAATCTCTTTAGCTAGATCTTTACTCCTTCTCTTTTTAAGTAAGTATTATTTAAGGATATCTATTAGATTAAGGGGGTCCTTAACGTTAACGAGGTACTAAGCTTGTGTAGCTTTCTGTCTTCTTCTGCCTTAACCCCTACGAGCCCTATAAAGACAAGGACTTTATAGTTAAAAGCTAAAGTTAATAAGGCTATATACTAGGCTAGTAGGCGTGCTGCTCTTAGGGCTTAGGCCGTAATCCTCTTCCTTGCTTAGCAGGCTGTAATCCCTTTCCTTATAATAAAGAAAAGGAACTTAGCCTTAGTTATTTTCTTATTCTTTAGGTTGTTTAATTTAATTAAGCTAATAAGGCTTAAGATTAATTATTTTAGCTAATTTAAATAGCAGTGCTTATAGCCTTAGGGGCAGCGGAGTAAGCGATCTAAGGCCTTAAATATTGTCTTCTTTAGCTTCTTCTAGCGTTGCTTAATGCCCTAAGGGGCCTTTAGGCGTTAAGGAGCCCCTTAATTAGTCCTTTAGCGATAAGGAGCCTCTTAATAGAGATAATAAAGAAGCTAGGTTCTTAAGATCGCTCTAAGTGTAAGAGAAATCTAATAAAGACCTTCCCTTTAAGATAGCTTTATAAGTTATACCTATAGGGGCTCTAAGGGCTCTAGAAGCTTCTATAGCAGCCTTGCCGTAACTTATAGTAGCCTCTTAAGGCACGTAATCTAGGCTTAGGCTTTCTCTTTCTTCTCTCTTTAGCTAGGCTTCCTAATTTCTCTTCCTTTTATTATTATTAGGAGCTGTAAGAAGGTACAGATCGCAGGACCTCTTCTAGACCTCTAGATAAGTGTTGCTAACGGCTATACAGAGCACTTAAGGACTAGAAGGTCTAAGTACAGAGGTAGTATTGCTGTAAGCACCGACGTATAAAGATAAAGTCTAAAAGGTATGCTAAAGGATACCTACTTTTAAAAGGAAAAAGAAAAAGTAAAGTTTATATAATATATATACTTACCTTTACGTTATTTTAAGTCTTTAAGCCTAGCTTATATAATCTATAACTATATAATAGTTATAAGCTTATATAGTTTTAAAAAAAGAAACTAAAAACTTTTAATAAACTAAGCTTTATAATTACTAATTTAAAAACTTATATTTAATAAAAAAGAGATTATAATAGCCCTTTAAAAGAACTTAAAAAAGCTTTACTTAAAGTTTAATAAGGACTAGTTCTAATAGATCTAAGCACTTAAAAACACTGCTTCTACGCTTAAGATCTAGTCTAAAGTTAATCTAAGAGTAAACCTACTTAAATATAACCCTTATAAAGCTTTAGAAATACTAACTATTAATAACACTTACTATTAAATAGCTGCTATAGCTACCTTTACTTAAATTTAACCCTAGAGGCGTAGAAACCTTTGTTTAAGGGGAAGATTAAGCCTTTAAGACAAAAAGGAAGAAATAAACTACTCCTTAACTACTATAGATCTTAATAATATAAACCTAAAAGCTTTTAAGATTATATACTGTCTTTATATAAGTAAATATAATACTAAACTTAAAAAATAGAAAAGCAAGCTATAAGCTTATAGCTAACTTTAGCTATAGATAACAAAGACAGTTAATAATAATACATATAATAATATTATATAAAGACTTACTAAAAGTAAAATTATAGTTATAACTTAAATAATAACTAAGGAGTTAATAGTAGCATTTGCCTTAAGTAAGCACGCTTAAAAGAAGATAGCTTAAGATAAGTATAAAAAGGTGCTTACTAAAGGCTTAAAAGTAAGAAATAATATAGAGAAGTAGATTAAAAAATTCTAGTATAAATATAGCGTAATGCTTATACTTAATCTACTTAAAGCTAAAGAGCTTATAGCAATTAAGAACTTCTTTTATACTATTAAATAGAAATTTAAGCTTAACTAGTTAGTAAGAAAGCTTTTTAAACTTAATAAGGTAATTATAAAAGACAACGTCTTAAGCATTCTAAAGCTTAATAAGTACATTAAGTTCTTTAAAGCTAAGATTTAAGCAAGAAAAAAGCATTCTTAAATCTTAATAGCTATTATTAGTAAAAAAAGTAAAGAAACTATTACTTTATCTATAACTATATTAACCCTTTAACCTTAAGTTTAGAAAGAAAAGAAAGCTTAGTTTTTGTTTCTTTAGTAAGGAAAAGGAAAATTAAACTATAGTAACTTTTAAGGCTATAGAAGAAACTAAGGCAAGAAAAGAAGAAAGGCTTATAAAGGAAGACGTAAAAGCTTATACTTAGCTAAAGCAATAGAAAGTTTCTACTATATATACCCCTATAGAATCTTATATTAGTAAAAGCTTAAAGGGTATAGAAACGTTAAGTACGCCTTTAGAAGAGTACTTTATCTAAAGAACTTTAAGCGTATAAGTATAGTGCTTAAGAACATTAAAAGAGATAAGTAAGCTAACCTTTAAGCAACCCTTAAGAAAGTAAACTAAGATATAAAGGGGATAGAAGCTTTTAACTTAAAAAAGAAGAAAGTAAAGCTCCTTAGATCGCTTATAGTAACCTTTATTAACCCTATAGATCTCCCTTGTTTACTTAATATAGGTATATTTATAACTATAAGAAAGCGCCTTTATTACTTACTTTTAAAGAGTACTATCTTTAATAATTATAGTATAACTTACCTTATTAATAATTAAGCTTTACTAATGCTTAACTCCTTTGTCCTATGTAACTTAGATAAGGTTATTTAAGTAAGCTTAACTAATTTCTTTGTCTTTAGAAGAAGGAAACGAGTACTTTAAGGGGTATTAAATAAAAACTATAAGGAAAGAACTAAAGATCTTAAACTTTAGAACGTTATAGTTATAGAAGGCTTCTATGTAAATATTATCTTAGAAGCTAAGCTATCTAAGGCTAAAGTATAGTATAATAGCTTTAACTATACTCTACGCTTTAGAGACCTAGAAGTAAGTATAGTAGTCGCCTAGCTTACTTACGCCTATAGCCTTGTTTTTATTAAATATAAGCTTTATTCCTTTTATCTTTAATATCCTTATAATCTTTATTTTAACAAATACGTAGCTTTTAAGCTTAGATTAAGCATTTTTATAGTTTAAAAAAGACTATTAAGAGACTTAGTAACCTTAAAGGAAAACAAAAAAAAGGTTTAGTATCTATGCTTAGGATACCTTAGCCCTAAGGCGCTAAGAGCACTTATTTAAAACGCTTATAACGTTAAAATTAAAAGCACTAAATGCTTTAAGTATAAGATTTATATAAGGACTTACGCTACTTAAGTAGTATCTTAAAGGACCTTAGAAAGGCAAAGTGTAAGACCTTACTAAAGGATCTACTAAGACCTTTAAGAGTATAAAGAAAGGTATAATAATACTTAATAGCTTATAATAATTAAAGATAAGTATAGTAGAATAATTAACGTAAAACTATTCTTTAATAAAACTTATAATATAGTCTTTAACTTACTTTTCTAATTTAAAAAAAAGGTTAAAAAGCAATATAGACTTATAATTTATAAGATCTATTAAAATAATAAGAAGGTAGTAATTATAATTAAAAAGCTTACTTAATACTAAGAATAAGCAAACTTAAAGAGCATTAATCTTAAGCTTATACCTTTATATATATATAAACTAAATAGTATAGTAAAGTAAGCAAGGCAAAAGATTATACTTAAGCAGATTAAAATATAAAAAGGAGCTTATTTGCCTAAGGAGCTATAGCCTAAGACTATAAAAGCAGCTACTTATCTTTATAACATTAGTCCCTTTTAAAGCAATAAAATAAGAGCCTTAATTAATAAGCTTAAATAATAGTTCTAAGATAACGCTTTAAACTTAATTTATAATTACTTTATAGACTTAAGGCTTAGCTAAGATAGTATTTATGCCTATAGCTATAAAGCATATTACTTTAATAAAGATTATAAAGTAAAGAAGAATTAAAGGTTTTTTAAAACAAGCCTAAGAGCGTATATTAGCTATCTTATAAGCTACGTCTCCTTAAACATATATTAAGTATAGCTCCTTAATAAAGAATAAGTTATAGAATTAAAAAATATAAAGTTTAATGAACGCTACTTCTTTAACTTATATAACAAAGATAAGCTAAAGCTTAAGATTTTTAAACTTAATTAAAAAAGATATAAAATTAAAAAAGATAAAAAAAAAGACTATATATAGTATAGAACCTTTTTTTAAAAGCAGCTAAGGAAGCTTTTATTTAAGATCTAGGTATAGCAGGCTATACCTAAGGGAGCAAGAAAGGCAAAAACAAAGGTTTCTGCCTTAAACAAAGAACTTTTAGAAGAAAGTAAATTATTATAAAATAATAATAAGATAAAAGATTCTTAAGACTATACTTTAGTATATAAAAAAGGAGCTTTTATAAGACTTTAAATACCTTAAGAAACTCTAAGAGTTAGAGCAAGAGCTAGATTAAACACTTACACAAAGACTATAATAAGTTTAGTAAGGAGTTCTAACTAAGCTTAAAAGGATATAAACTAAACATAAGAAGTACTAAGCCTAATACCTTAGCTAAGAAGAAGTAATAAGATTCGTAAGCAATATATATACTTAATAATCTTAAGGATAAGCATAGCTACGTTTAAACATTTCTATTATATATAACCTTTAAAGATAAAAGATATAAAGCACTTTAAGACCTTTTTTATAGTAGTAATAAATTCCTTTTAGCTAAACTTAGCATTAAGGTAAGGCGTAGTCCTTATAGCTCTTATAGAAAGCTTTAAGGACCTCTTAAAGCTGCTAAACAACTAAAGAAAGCTTAAAAAACATAAATATAAGGACTTGTTTAAGGTAGTAGCTAAAGAAAATATAACAGACCATAGGCCTGTATGTGTATGTTGTAATATTATTAGTTTATTAAAGTAAGGGGAATGCCTGCTTACGCCTAAGTCCCTTTAAGGACTAATAAGTAATTGTAACACATCTATAACAATTGCTGCCTTTAAAAAGACAACGTCCTAGTTAGTTAACACAGCAACAGCACTGCCTTGTGCTAGGTATAAAATCTAGGGGGTATAAATAAGTAGATACTATAACTTAGCTAATAAAACAACAACACTAGTCTGTGTTAAGTACTAGATTAGGGGTATAAATAAGCTAGCTGTTAATGCGCTCTAAATGCTATAGCGTAACTTAAGGTTCTATTAATTCGTCCTTATTCGCTACCTACTAAGCGGTTAATCTTAAAGTCTAAGAGCTTAGCTGCCTCCTGCGCTAAGCACATCTAGCGCTACTTCTTTGTCCTCTACTCTAAGGACATTAGGTCTTATAAGACAGTATAGGTTATATCGTTAAGTTAGTTATAAAGGGCATAGAAGTTAATGTAAGCTTCTTGTATCTTGCTAAGCTTAATCTCCCTTTTATTACTAAAGAAGGGGCCTATAATGTTAGCATAGGCTAAGTTAGTAGCAAGGGCGTCTATGTCTTAGGCACTATAGGGGTTTTAGTTCTATATATAGTAAGCGATCTTGCTATTTATTAGCAACATCTAAAGGCTAAATTTCCCTTTAACTAAGGCAACTAACCCTGCTAGCAAGGTTACCTTATACAGGGCTACGAAGATGTGCTATATAGGCAAGTTAATTAAGTATAGCTCTTTGCAGTAGAGCTTATATAGTAGGTACCCTTTAGGATTGCTAAGTTTGCTAATGTTGTAGCAGTAGTAGCTAGCAGTAATTAAAAGTATTATCTTAACTTGTTTATTGTAGGTTAGCGAGGTTAATACCTTATAGTACCTATAGACAACGTAGGCAGCGTTGTCCTTTTCCTTAGGGTTATAAGCAACGTTTTTAAGTTTAAAGGGAACTAGGCGCCTAGCGTTCGCTGCCTTACCCTCTAAGGTATAGTAAGAGAGGCTAAGGTAAGCTATAGCTTATAGTATAAAGGGGCAACAGGGTTTAAGCGACGCTAATAGGCAAATAATGCGTAAGCAGGTAATAGCTATAAGTGTATACGTAAGCGCGCTTATGTGTATAGTATAGGAGGGAAAGGGGAGATTTAAGACACTGTTGTATAAGGATAGGATATAAGGCGTAGGGGCAAGTAACAGCAGTAAAGGACACGTAGCTTAGTGTACAGTAGAAGGAGCTAGGCAACAGGGAAGGAGCTAAGCAAGTTTCTATCTTAGTAGGTAGGTTGCGTCGCTAAGCAACGACGCGTTGCTTAGTTAGCTTATAGCTTTTAAATGCTACTGCGCTTAACTAAAGGCCTACTATTAAAGTTAGCAATAAGATCTATAGCGTTAATAAGGAGAAGGTCCTTATTATACTATTCGTTGTATTTAGCAGCGTATCTACGCTACCTTACTAAGTACTAAGGCTGTCCTTAGCTTTCTTGTTTAGCAAAAAGCAGCTTAATCTTAAACGAGCGCTATTCCTTGTCGTTGCCCTTAACGTATACTACCTATACCTCGTTAAGTCTAAGGCAGTTAAACGGATTGCTTTTGTTTAGTGCTTATTCTAACTACGTAATTAAGATAACAAGGTATATCTTTTAATGCGTAAGTAGCTTAATTTAGTAAGCGTAGAGGTTAATCTTTTCTTTAATTACTAGTAAGCTTACCTTTTGCTAGCTAAATTTCTAGTGCTACCTTAAAAGCTTATACTTATAATAAAGTCTAAGGTATACCTTGTTACTAACTACAAACTATCCCTACTAATAGTACGCGTTAAAGTAGTGCTTTAACTATAAGTTAGCAAATACAGTTACAATTCTTGCCTCTTATTAGTAGGTGTTCTATAAGAACTTTAAGGAGTAGAATAAGGTGTCCTTGCTGCCTACTAAGAGCCTGTCCTTAAGGAAGGAAGCTAGCGTAAGCGGTTAAAACCTTATTATAAATTTATTAAGGGAGCACGCTAAAGACGCTACAGTTACGTTGTTTAGGGCGGACTGTATAGTAGGCAGGAAGGAGGGCTAGTAACCGTTTAAGGTTATAAAGAAGAAGTACTAGAGGGCTACTTTAACGATCGCGTTAGTAGACTTAGCTTAGCTGTTACTAGCAGAGTGCTAAGCTATAGTTATAATCGCCTTAGTGTTTATTAAGCTTAGCAGTTCTTGCTAAAAATCTCCTTACTACTTTTAATCTTAGTTGTAGATAATTACTGCTAGCTAGCCTTAGTCTACTAACTGCTAAAAGTCTAAAAGCGCCTAGGCCTATTAAGGGGCCTTATATATGTTATAGCTTAGTACTAAGGCACGCTTCTTAGAAGCTTTATACGTTACTGTAAGCAGTATATTAAGTTTATTAAAACCTTTTTACTAAAAAGGCACGTAGGCTATAGCTACGACTAGGAGTAAGACGATAAAGTTAAGATACTAGGTCTAGTAGGGTATTAGCTCTAAGGAGATTAGCTAAAGATCGCTAAAAGGGGACTAGCGTAAGATCTAGTGTGTTTAATATGCGTAGTACTCTATGTACTTCTAAATCTAGTCCTATATGTTTAAGAAGATAAAGTTATAAAGCTCTTGCTTAGTCCTTTTAGCTTTAAAGTAGTATAAGTTATAAGCAAAGGAGATAATTTGCTAAACATAGGATCTTAGGACGTAAACCTTCTTCCTGCTTAGCAGCTACGTTAAAAAAAGAAAGCTATTGTTATAAAGTTAAAAGTTAATCCTACAATAGGTATGCTATTAGCCTTTAACTACTGCTTCCTTAGAAGTAAGCTATGCTACTGCGTAAGCGTACTTTAGGTTAAGGCTATAGCTGTAAATAAAGCCTTTAACGAGTTTATCGGTTACTACTGCCTTTAACGCAAAGAAGCTTATGTCTACGGTAAGGCTAGTAGAGATATTGTTTAGGACGTTGTTAAGCTTAGCTTCCTACGCAGCAGCGTTATCGTTAACATAAAGGAGCCTAAAAAGAGCGTTAAGCAAAACGTTTAGGCAGCTTAAGATATAGATAATATATAGAAAGAATTAAGAAAGGTAGTTGCTAACGTAGGCAAGCCTTAGGTTTATCTTAACTACGTTTAACGTAGCAAAGGTACGTTGTTTAACGATAGGCACTGTAGCTGCGTAGTCGGTTAGAACGATCGTAAGCTAGGAGGAGCTATAAAAGAAAATATAGTTCTTTAAGACAACTTACATAAGGTAGGCTACCTTAAGCTCTATTAGCTAGTAACGCTGCTCTATAAGGCTAAGAGCTTTAGAGGCAAAGCTAATGTAATTAATTAGCGCTTTATCTAAAAACTTTATTAGCTCCTTAGGGTTAAAGGTACTATAGTAGTAGAAAAGTATAGCGCTAAAGCCCTACTCTTTTAATACGTTAAGCTTAGCGAAGAGCTAATAGTTATTGTTAGCGTAGACTAGCTTTAGCTTAAGGCAATAGAGCAGGTTCTCTTAGAGAAGGTTAAAAGTACTGCAGCAGCAGGCCTTAACTGCTGTGTCTAAGTTAGGGCTATCTATGCGTTCGCTTACCGTAAAGCAACGCTAGCGAGCCCTAGACTTTAGCGCGTTATATATCTAGCCTATAGCTAATAGCTTTATCTTTTGCTTCTATAGGGGGGCAATCTTTTAAGCGTACATAGGAATAAAGGTATAGATCTAGTTTATAGCGCTAATGTATATCTTAAGATGCTTAAGGGTCTATAGGTACGCTTAAGCTTAGAGGGCTACTACCTAGCTCTCTATTAAAGACACTTCCTCGCCGTTAACGCAGTAGCCTAAGAGGACAACTAACTAGTATCTAAGGAAGGACTTAAAGGGGGAAATGCTAAGGTAGTGCTTATAAAAGAGGCTAAAGACTATATTAAGATGCTTAATATAGTCTTTGCAGAAGCAGGAAAAGATAACAATGTTGTTAATATAATCTTTAGTGTATCTTTTATAGTTATAGAGCAAAGCGTTTATATAGCGCTAGATAAACAAAGGAAAGTTCTAAAAGCTTATTAGTACTACGTTCGCTTACTTAAGCCCTTAGTACGTAGTAATTGTTATTTTCTTATAGTTATCTAGATGCACTAAGAACTAGTAGAAGAAAGACTATACGTTTACTACTAATATATAGCAAGCGCTGCGAAGGTAGGCTACTATCTCCTCTTAACGTAAAAGGGGATAAGCGTTAGGGATAGTAACTAAGTTAAGGCTGCAGAGGTTAATAATAACTTAACCTTTTTTTACCTTATTTACTGTCTTTTAAACAACAAAGACTAAGGCAGCGAACAGAGTAAGCTTTAACGTAAACTTTATCTAGCCTATCTAGTACAGCAGGTTAAAGGTCTCCTTAATATACTAACGATCCTTAGCTAAGACAAGGTAAACCTTCTTAGCTAGCTTTCTTAACTCTTAGCTTGCTATAAAAGGAACCTATATCTAGTCCTTAATAAGGAAGTTAAGAAAGGGTTTAAGGGTCTAAATGTCTTACTAAGAGACAATATTATAGAAGAAAGGGATAGCCTTTTTATCGTTAGCATAAATGTATATACCCTTAGGTATTATAATCTCCTTTTTTGCTACATAGCTAATGCCTAAGGATAGGTGCCTTATAGGTCTTAGTAGGCCTAGACCGTGCTTAGGCAAGGCAGCAGCACTGCTTACACTAGCCTAGTAAGTAGGCGCAGAGCTTAGTATAGCTACAAAGGGGGCAACTAAGGCAGGAATAGCAGGTAGCGTGTATAAGAGGATTAGCTTATCTTTGCTGCACAAAGAGGCAGCTAGGTAGGCGCGAAACTTGCTTAAGTAGTTAAACTTAGCTAAGAAAGCTTCTTTTATAATAATAGCATTCTAGTTTATAAGATATAAGTAAACTACGTTATATTTAAAGTTATACTCGCTAACTATACTAAGCCTAGTAGCTGCCTTAAGGCAGAGGGGGGCGTCTTTAGAGTTTGCTATCTAAATAAAGTTAAAGCTATAGTTAATAAAGGCATTTAATACGCCTATATAGTTAAAGGCTATAAGAAAAGTATAGTTTACAGGGAGATTAAGCTTTACGATAAGTACCTTGCTTAGCTAGCAGGGGGGTAGGGTAACTGTACTAGCTGTAATAACCTTACAGCGTAAACGATTTAGGGATTAGGTATAGACTTAGATAGGGATTTTAAGCCCTTAGCATAACACAATAGATAGAGTTTTAGCGTAGAAATTAAAGGCAACTCTATGTAGGTATATCTACTAGGTTCTTAGAAGGAAGGGGGTAGAAAGGCTATCTATAACCTAAGCCTTAATCTTTATATAGCTAAGTCTCTTAGCTTTATTAGGGGTAACGCTGTAGACTAAGATAAGAAAGATAGCTTAACGGCTTAGCTTAACTATACCTCTAAGCCTATAGATAGGGTAAAGGGGAACGTCCTTATACTTAACCTTAGGCTAGCTAGCGAGCTAGGCCTTGTTTACGATAAGAGTAGCGTATCCGGCGTTAGCTACTGCGCAGGTAGTATTAGACTCGCTAGCGGTATTAAGGTAAATGTTAAAGGTAGTAAAGGAGTAGGCTAAGAAACCCTTAAGGCTAGCGCCCTTAAATACTAGTTTAGCAGTAATAATAAACTACTGTAGGGAGACAGGGCTAACTAGGCAAGCCTTAGCGGAGCCTAGGTAGTTAAACAAGGCCTGTCTTGTAGCAAACTAGGCTAGATATACTTAGTACTTAGATTGCTTAGGGGCAGGGATAATACTAGTGTACCTACTAAGGGCATAGAGATAACGCTAAAGAGCGTTAGTACTTTTAAAAGCTTGCTTATAAAAACGATAGGTAGGTTAGGCTAGGAAAGACAGCAAGGTATTATTAGCTGCGAAACTAGCCTTAAGGCCTTTAATAGCGTAAAAATAGGTCTTAAGCTTAATAGTTTCTATACTAGTAGCAACGTATTGCTTATCTACTTCCTTAAGGGTAGCTGTGTCTTCCTTAAGGACTAACAGGGTATCGTTAACTTAGCTATTATCCTTTTATTCTTAGGCAACTTAGGCGAACTTAAGGCGCTGCTTAAAACGTTTAACCTAGACCTATAAGGGGTCCTTAGGCTTTTAGCCTTACGTAGTAAAGACAGGAAGGGCTCTTTGTCCTTTAGCGGAGTTTTAGGTCTAGGGCTTTACATCTGCTTACCCTGCTTAGTAACATAGGGCAGTAGACCCTTACTAACCGCGAAATCTATAGCTAGACTAATGTTGTAAACTAGATTATTGTTTTAAGGCTGTTTAGCCTTAGCGTTAAGAGCTAGAGAGGAAGGTATTGCGCTACGCTTTAGCTTTTTCCTTAAGCTAAGAAAGCTAGTTAGCTTATATAGTATTAGCACAGGGGCGTAGCATGTTAACTTAGAGATAGGGGCTTAGGCGATTGTAGACGTACGTAAGGACTGCCTCTAAGGAGGTATAATTGCATAAGCGAGCTAGACGTATAACAGTAGCAGCAAACTTAGTAATAGAGTTGCTATAGATATACTTATTATAGTTAAAGCGTATAGCTTTAAGCTTATAAAAGGCGTAACTTATGTTTAGCCTAAAATAAGCAGTAAGCGCGTTAGTCTAAAGGGACAGGGGCCTTACCTTAAAGAGCTTATGCTCGTTAAAGGATAGCTAGCTATAGTACTATTTAAGGGCCTTGCTTTAAAGGAGAAGCATTATGCTATAATATAGTTTAGCCTTGCTGCTAATTATAGTTTAGTTCTATAAGGAGTTATAGAATAAGGAGACGTCTTAATAATAGTAGAGGCTATTGCTTATAGTAGCTCCTTCTGCAGCGTTTAGAAAGAAAACGCTAATAAGTTTAAGGCAGAATTTAGTAGGTAGCGGGGTCCTGTTATAGCAAGAGCAGCGAGAGCTAATGTTATAGAAGTCTTTGTTAAAGTAGACTAAACTACGATAAAAGTGTTTAGCACTATAGCTAGAGCAAGTTAAGCGGGCAGGGCCTAGAGTTTAAGCGCCTAACCTTAGTTCGCTAATATATAATTCCTTAAACTTAGGATTTGTAATAAGCTAGATAAGGCGCTTAAGGTTAATGTTAAAAGCTTGTATAGCTAATAAGAGCTTGTTATTAGCTAGGCTTAACCTAGAGCTTCCTAGGGAGCCTTAGTTTGCTATGCTAGGCGAGACGTAGGGGGCGTAACTAAAAGCTAGCAGTTAAGAATTAGCTCTAGTTGCTAAGACGCATATAAGAGGGGTAGGCAGAGGCAATTTAGCAGAGATCTATAAGGAAAATACCTGTTTTAGCGTAGCTAGGGCTAGGGAAAGGGCAGGATTAGGAAGCCTAAGCGGTAAGGAAGGGTTGTAAGTGCTAAGGCGTGTATTAGAAGCTGTGTCTAGCTAGAAGCTTTTAAGAAGGGTACGTAGGAAAGAAAGGGGTTAAGAAAGAAAAAAAGGCAAAGGAGAAGAAAGCGAAGGAGAGGTTTCTATAGGGGGAGAATAAGGGTTAGAAAAGGAAAACCTAGCCTAAAGCAGCGGAATGTTAAAGAAAACAACTTATAGGAGCAGAGGTTTAACTATAAAGGCAAGGCAAAGGGCAGGCTAAGGCAAAGAAAGGTTTATAGAAGAGGCAAAGGAAAAGGGAAAGGGAGTTAAAGAGGCAAAGGAGCGTAAAATAGTAGAACAAGGGTAAGGGCGCTTAGAAGCGCTAAGGGACTAGGCAGAAGGCGGCGGCTACGTTAGTAGTACTACCTAAATAAGCATAAGGGAAAGTACGCGCTACATAGATTACGTAGAAGCAACTGTAGGCCTTAACGCGCTTTGCTTAAGGAGAGCGCTTTGCTTAAGGGGAGTAGGTAAGGCAAAGGTAACCCTTTGTTGTTAACTAAGGACAAGAAGCAGGTTTAGTAAGGGCTAGACTTACTGCTTTTCGTTGCCCTTTCTATGTCTAAGGTTGTATTGTCGCTAAAGCAATGCCTCTAAGGACCTAAGAACAAAAGTTATAGCTTAAGCATAAGAGGAGTTAAGCGTGTTAAAAGCTAAGGCGCTAAAGAGGCAGAGCTGTTAAAGGGGTAAGCTAGGCTTATAGATAGACCTATCTGTAATAGCAAAAGCTTGCTAGAGTTGCGTCGCGGTTAACTTACGAAAATCCTTAATATCTTATTTGCAGAGATAAGGCTAAGTAGCTCCTAAGGTATTATAGTCTTTATAAAGTACGTTGTTAATCTAAGCAAGAAGGCTTTTGTAGACAGTAGGCGTTAAGAGGTGCTTTAGCGGATAGTTAGGGTTAAAGGACTTAACGAAGCGTATAATAGAATAGACGAATTAAGGAATTGTTATTAAATTAAGGAGGGGGGGCTTAAGTTTAAGCGTATTATAGTTATAAAGAGCTATAAAGGCCTGCTAAGGATCTAGGTAGCGTTAACTTAACAACTAGATAGCGTTAAAGATAAAAGTTTAGGTAGTTCTAGGCTTAAAGGCGTGTATCGTAGATAGCGTTAGCTAAGGACAGAAAGTTAAGAGTAATCTAGCTAGCAAAGGGGGCTAGTTGTGCGCTTAGGTAGATAGCGCGGCGCGCTTCTTAGGCTTATGCCTATAGGACTAAACTATGTATTTCCCGCTGCTAGTTAAAGTAACTGTAAAAGTGTTTAGATAGTCTAATTAGCAAGAAAAAAAGTATTGCTACTAATTATAATAGACTATAGGCCTGTATATGTATATTGTAATATTGTTAGTTTATTAAAGTAAAGGGAATGCCCGCTTACGCCTAAGTCCCTTTAGGGACTGATGAGTAATCGTGACACGTCTATGACAGAAAAGTTTAGATCTCTTTAAAATAAAAGAATATAAAAGGAAATAAACTAAGCTAATGCTTTAGTTAAACCTTTATTAATAAGATAGGTATTTACCTATAAGCTTAATTAAGATAGAAATCTTAAGAGATATAAAGCTTAATTTATTGTTAAAGGAGATCTCTAAGATGCCTTAACTATTAAAGGGATATACGCTATAACCCTTACTATATAATTATTTTAAGTACTAGTAGCAATTATAGCAAGGTTTAACTATAAGTTAAAGAAATTTAATGTTAATAATACGTTTTTAAACGTAAAAAGAAACAAAGATATAATTCTAGTTATATATAACCTTTTTAAAAGATATTAAAAGAATAAAAAGTACCTAAAGCTTATTAAAGCCTTCTATAAACTTAAGGACTTACCTAGACTATAGTTTAAGGAGTTCTCTAAGATACTTAAGAGCCTTAGACTAGAAGGAAGTAAAAAGGAGCTATGCTTCTTCTTTACCTTAGAACAAGATCTCTTTGTTATCTTTTACGTAAATAATATTATAGTTATATACTATAAAGATAATAAAACTTTTTATTAAAAGAAAATTAAAGGTCTTTAAGCTAAATATAAGATATATAATAAGGAAAACATAGAATAGTTCCTTAGAATTAAGCTTATAAGAGTAAGGGAAAAGCAGAAGATTTACCTCTCGCTTAACTCTTATATTAAGAAAATAGCTATAAGGTTTAACCTTATAGACAAGAGGCGTTAACCTTTTATGCTAATCTTATTATCTTTAATACTTAGAAAAGCAAAGGTTAAGGCTATAAAAGAGTTAGTTAAACTCTATTAGGAGAAAATAAGGTCTATCCTTTATACTACTATTATAGCAAGACTAAATATCTTATACGTAGCCTTATTGTTATTACGCTTCCTTATTAATCTAAGAAACAAGTATTATAAAGCAGCTAATTAAACAATTAAATACCTCTATACGTAAAAAAGAACCTTACTTGTTTATAAAGGGATTAAAGATATAAGAGTCCTTATAGTAAGCAGTAATGCTTCTTTTGCTAATAATAAGGAAACTAAGAAGTCTTTATAAGGATATATTATAACCTTCTATAGAAGCTTAATACTCTAGAATGCTACTCGTTAAAAGATAGTAATAACATTAAGCACTAAAGCTAAGTTACTTGCTTTAAACTAAGTTATAAAAAAGACCTATACAATTAAGCGTTTCTTTAATAAGATAAGATTTAACTTATAAGAAAGGTTTACTATTACGTATAACAATCTCTAGACTATACGCCTTATTATTAAAAACTCTAGAAGAGTAAATATAAGATTAAAGCATATAAAAATCTAAGTAATATAAGCTTAGCAAGAGTATAAAAGGGATACTATAAACATTTAGTTTATACTATTGCGAAATATATTAGCAGATAGGCTTATAAAGCTACTTATAAAGTAAAGGTTTAAGCATTTCTAAGCACTCTTAAACATAAAAGAATTGCTAAGCAAGAATATATTAAAAAGAAAGGCTTAAGCTAGCTTAAAAGCAAGAGATTATATAAGACAAAGGTTATACGTAGCTAATCTTAACCTTAAAAATAAAGAAAATAAAGCAATATAGCTTAATAAAAGAGCAATAAAAGGCTTATTAAGGAAATAAAAGAAAGTATCTTTTACTTTATCTTGCTAATAGTATAATACTTTATAATCTTCTCTTATATACCTTTAGTATAAGTAGTATAGCTCTTAGCTATAGCAAGATCTTTAGCCTTAAGATCCTTATAATTAAAAGGACTAAGGAGCACTAGATTATTAATCTTAAACTAAACAATATCTTTAAGCTAACCTATAAAAGCTTTTGCCCCTTAGAAAATAAAGTTAAACTTATTTTTATATAAAGTAAAAGGATAAAAAGCTTACTAAAAGATTATTATTACTAAGCTTCTTAACTACTATATTAAAAATAAAGTAGTACATTAAAGATCTAAGAATAAGGTTAATGCTTAATATATAGCAAAGCAGAGAAAAGATATATATATATATTATAGCAAAAGTTACTTAAGGCATAGTTATAGTAGTAAAGCAAGCTAACGCTTAAGACATAGCAATAAGAAAAGTTAAATTTTTAGCTAGCAGTAAGAGCTTAAACATAGCTAATGTAAAGGTATTAAAAAGCGTTATTAACTGCTTACCTAGCTTACTTTATAGCTTTCTTTTTATTATATATAAAGTTCTCTTAATTGTTAATAAGCTAAGAAAGCATCTTATCTATAGATTCCTTAGAAACTAAGATTAAAAGAAAATAGTAAACCTAAGAAATAAAACCTTAACTTCCTAAGGCTTAGCGCTTATAAGAAGATCGTAAAGTAGCTAAGGGGGCTAGACGCTTTAAAGGAGTTGTTTTTAAAACTAGCTTAAAAGAAGTATTCCTTTTTATTTAAGTTAGTAGCAATTTTTAAGGAGTAAAGGTACGCCCTTTAGCCTTAGGTTTTAACGTAGCTTTTAGCTTAGGCAAGGACTTAACTTAAGTAGTATTAAAGACTAAGGGATTAAATAATATAAAAAATCGCTAAAGTTAAAGAAGAAAAGAAAGACTATTTAAATAAGTAACTACCTAAGGAACGCTAAAGAGCAAAGCTTTTAATATTATCTATTTAAGATATTTATACTACTAAATAAGGAAGCATTCCTTATCTTTAGTTTAGTTTAAAATTAGTTTATAAACTTTTAAATATAAAGAAAAAGAAAATATACCTTAGTGCTTATATAGTTCCCTTTTAATTTATTAATACGTTCTACGATCTAAGCCTATATATCTTTTATTTCTTTTATACTAAAAAGAATAAAGCTTTTATCGTTTACGTTATAAGCCTTAGTCTAAGCAAAGGCTTTACCTTTAGGAGAAGGCTATAAGGCAAAGGAGTATAAATCTAGCTTTTTATAAGCATAATCGTAGATCTAGCTTAAAGGACAATTTAATTTCTTAGTAAGTAGTAACCTTAAACAAAGGGACTTGTAAAAGTAAGAATTAAAGGGGTAGAGCACTTGCCTTACTAGCTTTTTAGCTATATAAGAATCCCTTTGCTTAAAAGAAATACTTAGTAAGACAAGAAAGGAGAATAAAGGAAGAGAAGATATACCTAAAGGGGAAACTTAAGGGGTATAAGGCCTTTACTAGTACTATTACTATCCTTATTAAACTTTTTACTTAAAGAAGAAAAGGCCTTTGCTTTACTTTCTTTTTCTTTTTTTTTTTTATCTTTTATTTCCTTATCTTTATATAACTTAAGGATCTTATCTCTAGCTTTAAAGGCTAGACTCTTAATATAGTTATTAACTAAGTTTATAATATCTTAATCTTAAACTTGTTTAAGGGAAAGACAAAAAAAAGAAGAATAATTGTTCTATAAAAACTTAATATTAAAATAAACTTAATTGCTAAAATTAAAGCTAGCTAGATTTAGCGATTTAAAGCGTTAAGTAAGCTATACTAAAGAAAGAAAAATAAGATCTTTTAAAGCTATAGAACGCTATATAGCTTTATAAAACCTTCCTTTAAAAGCAAGTAAGGAAATAGATTATAAAAAAGAAAAAAGAGCGTCTTAAGCTAGTACGCTTAACCTTTAACGAATATAAAAAGGAAATAGCTAAGGGGTTTTATAGACTACTTAAGAAGAAAACAAATATAAAGCTTTGCGAATCTTAAAAAGAAGAAAGTATAAACCCCTTTGCTTTTTAAACAAAGGTAAAGGACTTATAATAAAAAAGAAGCTTAAAATATAAAAATTAGCTAATAACCTTTTAATTAAACACTACTATAAAACTTACTTTAATTAATATAATAATAAAAGGAGGCTAAGCATAAGCGTAAAGATAGTTTAAAGATAAGTATAGAGATACCCTTAGAAATATTAAAGAATAAAAAAAGAAAAGGAAGCTTTAAAGGAATCTAGCTATAATAATACTTAAACGCTTAAACAAGCTAAGGGCACGTGCTTATATATATAAGTAGATTAATTTACTTAATTAAGGCTAAAAGGAAAGCTATTTAATATAAGCCCTTAAAAGTTAATTTAACTAATTAAAAGAAAGCTTTAAATAAAAATAAACAATAAAAAAGAGAAAAGCTTAAATTAAAGAAAACTAAGGTTATAAAAGGAAAGGAACCTTAACATTAGCAATTTAAAGTATATAAGTAGTTAATAGAGTACAAATACCCTTATTAACTAAGGGGGTATGTAAAAAGGTATAGATTATAGGACCTCTTCTAGACCTTTAGATAAGTATTGCTAACAGCTATATAAAGCACTTAAGGACTAGAAGGTCTAAGTATAGAGGTAGTATTGCTGTAAGCACCGACGTACAGAGATAGAGTCTAAAGGGTATACTAAAGGATGCTTACTCTTAAAAGGAGAAAGAGAGAGTAGAGTCTATACAATACATACACTTACCCCTACGTTATTTTAAGTCCCTAAGCCTAGCCTATGTGATCTATAACTGTATAACAGGAGCCTTAATTAAGCTATTTAAGCCTCTTAAATTAATTAAGCTAGCTAGGCTATTCGAATTAATCTGCTTATTTAAGCTATTCGAGCTAGCTAAGCTATTCGAGCTAGCCGGGCTATTCGAGCTAGCTGGGCTAGGGGCTATCTGGTCTAGGCCATCGCCTAAAGGGTCTAGGGCTATCTGATCTACAGCGTTGTATATATAGGTATTTCCTAGGCCTTAGAGATCGAAATAGGTACTTCCCTTAAAGCTTTTAACGAATTTAAGCTAACTAATTAGAATCCTAGCTCCTTAGTTAACCTTATACTACTTTAGCGGCTCTGCTAGGCCTGTTAAGGCGTTAAAGATATTATAAGCTTTTATTGTCTTTAGCGTCTAGTAGGCGTACTCCTTAAAGCTTTCTGCTTTCTGTTCTTAATCTAAATAATAAACAACTAATTTATTAAACTATATATTAGCTAATTTAATAACCTTCCTTATATAAAGAGAGGGTACTTAGATTACGTATTAGGTAAACAACTTGTATCCTATAAGATAGCTAATATAAGCTTTAGGTTAAAAAGAAGAGAATTTATAGGAATTCTTAAAGGCTTTAAAGGCTTTTGTTCTTATAAGGTATGCTATATATCTAAAGACTTATAAATAGCTAACTTTAGGCTTTAAGGCTTTAGGAAGGTATAAGAAGCTTAGATTTGCCTTCCTTATCTAGGACTACTAACGCTTATATAGCGTAATCTATTAGCTCTTGCCTTAATCTTAGGTTAGTGTATAATTAAAAAGGTATACTATAGCATAGAAAACGTCTAGCTAAAGCTCTTTAGGTAGGTTAGTATTAAGCATTATAACCTTTACTCTTTCTTTTATAATAGATACTAATTGCTTAGCGTAGCTGTTCTACTAAGGAGTTAATAAAGAGGATAATTATATAATAGTACTTTCTTTTATAATCCCTTTAATTTCCTAGTATAAGAAGAAGGCCTGCTTATTGTTTAACTATAAGACCTTTATCTACTAATTAAAATAGGTCTATAGTAGGTCTTAGAGTTTTGCCTTTGCTGCCCTTATCTTAGGCTTCTTTATAAAGGCATAGAAAAATTAGAATCTTATATTTATATAGGTAAAGATAACCTAGTACTAATCTTTAAAGTATACTAATACTTCATAGTATTAGAGGTCTACGCTTATAGCTTCTCCTGCCCTTTATAGAAGCACTTAAGGAGCTTAGCGAGATATTTAGTAGTAAGCCTTCTTAGTTACGTATACCTTACATTTATAGGTTATAAGGCTAGTTATCTTAAGCCTTAAGAGCGATCCTATAGCTTCCTTAAAAGCTTTCTAACTAATATACCTTAGCTAACGGTGCTAAAGATCTTTAGCGTTATAAGCTAAGTGCTATAGGCCTTAAGATTTAATTTCCCTGCTTATAGCTACTAACGAAAACACTAGGCTAGACTGCTTTTCTAACTCTATCGCAGCTTCTAAATCTATTAAGCAAAACAACTCTATTAAGAAAAGGATTATACTTACCTCTATAGCTCTTACTGCCTTAATCTAGTTTACTAACTTTAGTATATAGTAAGCAATAATATACTGCTTATAGTTATAATTAAGAATAAGCTTAATAAGTACTTTCTATAACTCTTTGTGCTTAATTTAGCTGTTTAAAGTATCTTAATAGAAGCTGTTTTTCTTAAATAGATATATTAAAACAATGTTAATATATATGCTAGGTATATAGTATACTTCTAAGACTACTACTAACTAACTAGAATTAACCTTAATAATAGCTTCTCTTTAGCTAAGTAGCTTAAGGGATAAGTTGCTAGCTTTAACAACGTCTTTATATCCTTAGACGAAAGACTTAAGTAAGAAGAAATCTAGGTTATTAAAGATATTAGTGTTAAACCTAGAATTAAAGATTATAGCATTTCTTATTATAAGATTATCTTCTTTTTCTTCTTTTGCTATATTAAGGACTTAGATAGTAACGTTGCTAACCTTAGTAGGGCCTTAGCTCTTAATTTAAACGATTTCTTTATCTTTAGCTGTCTTAGCTGCCTTAGACTTAGTACTATTAGTACCTTTCTTCTTTAGCTTCTTCTTCTTTAGAAGATCTAAGGAAGCTAGCTAGGTTAAAGCTAGAGTAGTTACTTTAACTAATTTCTCCTTCTTAATCTTATTTAGCTATGCCCTTATAGCTATAGCTTTTTCTTTGTAAGTCTTAAGCCTCTTCTTTAAAGCTTCCTTCTTATTCTTTTAGAGCTTAAAGGTTATAAGTAGTGCCTTATACCTATTAATAATAAGTATACCTTAGCACGTCTCCTACTACTTATCTAGCTACCCTTTATATAAGGTGCTATACCTAAGGCACTTAAGCATCTTTTAGGGGCAAAATAGGTACTGCTGCTCCTTGTTTATCTTGTCTTTGCTATTGCTACCCCTATAAACAGCTATATTTATATAAGCTCTTAGAGTATTTCTATTAATCTACTAATAGTAAGCAACGTGCTAATAGAAGTTAGCAACGATCTTAATAATCTTAAGCATCTAAGCTATGCTTTGCTTTGCTTCTTTAATCTTATTACTTATCTTTTCTTCTTAAAAAGGAAAGTTAGCTTTTATAAATTAAAAAAAAAAGTTAATTATAATTTCTTTGTTAATAGTCTTAACCTTATACTAAAGATAGTTATACTAAGCCTGCTTAAATTAAATAAACTATACTAACTAGTCTCTTTAACTAAAAGTCTATTAAGCTAAACGCTAAAAGGTTTAAGATACTTCTTTATAATTATAGCTGTTAAAAAGGATAACCTTTACTTTTACTTAGTTAATAAAATTACTTAAATAAAGATTTTAGTCTTCTTTTTCTTAGTATTGCTTTACAATAGAAGCTTTTATTATACTAAAGATATTAATTATAAGATCCTTTGTTTAGTAGTATTAGACTTCCTTTATGTACTAAAGGTTATATTGCTTATTATACTTTATAAGCTAACCTTCTTTTTTTACTTTTTTAGTATTATATTTAAGCTTATATACTTAAAGGGCGCTCTTATACGTATTTGCGTTAAAGATTAAGGTATTTCCTTCTATAGTAAAGCTTTTATAGGTTAGAATAGGCCTATTGTTATACTATTAGAGACTAGGTAGTAAGGAGAGTAATAGGGTACGAAGTAAGCTTAAGGGTTGTTTACTAGCAGGTTATAAGGGCTTTACTATAGTAGGTATAGCACGCCTTAAGGTAAGGGTATTATTAACGAAGCATTAATCTTTAAGCTTCTTTTATGCTTTTAGCGGACCTATCCTCCCTTATATATAGTTCGTTATAACCTTAAAGAAAGGTTAAAGTAGGTTTAACAGCTAGGTTTTTCTTTACGTAACTTCCCTTAGTTGTTTAGTTACTTAATAAGATGCCCCTTTTTTAGTAACCTTATCCTTAAGGTTAGTGCTTAAACAGCTAAAGCTGCCTTGTCTTATAACCCTATAGTAACCTTACTGCGACCCTCTGTTGTAGTTAAGGGTAGGCGAGCTACGGGGTACTGTTTCTTTATTCCCCTTTTAATATAGCTAAATACCTTTACTTCTTATTTACTTTAGGCAGCGTAACGCGTTAAAGGCTTAAGCTACTTCCTTTGTCCTTTAGAGCCCTTTTATAAACGCTTACCTTTTTAAGCTACTTATTTCTTTTTCCTCTTCCTTTTTCCTTTCTTTTTTCTTTCTTTTTTCTTTATTATTACTATTGCTTTATTAAGCCTTTTCTAAGCTTTTATTAACTTCTCTATATATTATTCTTTCTTTTACTGCTGCTTTACTATATATGCTAACTCTTATAAGATTTATTTAACTTTATCCTTATTATTTTATAAATTACTATAATACCTTTAAAAAAGAAGGTTATAAAGGTAAGCTAAGTAGCTATAGTAGCTTACGCTGCTACTATTGCTATTGCCCTTATTAACAATAATACTCCTCTTTTAACCCTTAAGGGGCTTAGCAGCAAGCTACTGTATAGTCCCTTTAAGTCTTTTAACGTTTTTAACGATTTTAACTACTTTAGTCTTAACGTTAATAGTAACAATAATATTAACCTTTTATTAGCGTATAAGCTATATATACCTTCCTCTTTCTTTTTTAAAGGCTTAAAGCTAATTTATATAGCTATTACATCCCTTGCTACTACTACCTTTCCTATTATTATAACTAAGACCTTACCTATAGCAATGCTCTACTGCTTTATATTAACAACTAAAGTATAAGTGCTTACCTTTTTTTTATAAAGCTTTTACTAATAATTTAAATAAGTAAGAGCATTAAGTACATTTATTATATTAGTAGCAATAAGCTATATAACCTATACTATAGCGCCTTTCGCAAAAATACCTTTAAGCTTTATTGCTTCTACGAAAAGGCTAAGCTACGCCTAGTAAGTCGTAGCTCTTTTGCTAAGCGTTTACTAAGCTAATTTTCTATAAAACCTTATCTACGCTTACTAAGTTTACTACTATAAAAGCCTTTATTATACGTTAAAGAGTAATAGCTTAGCTAAGTAAGTAGTTTGCTATAAGGACGCTGTATAAGAGGCGCTCTTAAGCACGTAGGTTAATATAGCTAATATCCTTACTATAGTAGCATTAATTAAGGTTAAGAAGTAGAACGTAAGTCTTTACTTGCTATAAGCTTTACTACTCCTTTGTTAATAGTTTATAAGCTATTAATAAGGCGTATAACGCAAAGCTAGCCTTTAGTAGCATAACTTTAAAGCAAGATAAGATCTATATACTAGCTTATACTAGTTCTATGTCTTTAGCTAGCGTTTTAAAATTCCTTAACAACTATAAGGATAATACTAATACTAACTAAGCTTTATAATAGGTTCGCTAAAAGCTTGCTATCTTCTTAGCTTTAAGGTAAAGGTATAAATAAAGAAAAGAAAAGTAATTAAAAAAAAAATTTATTTTATATATAGCTAATAGTATAAAAGGGGATAATGCTACGCTAGTTATTTAATAGTAGTTTACTATTAAGTTAATAAGCAGCTGCTTTAGTAGCAGGAAATTAACTCTTTTCTTTACTTCTTTTTTTTTTTGCTTTCCCTTAGTACTTTTACGCGCTCTTCTTTTAGTAATGCTACCTTATAGTTAGCTAGTAGGTTAGTTGCTATAAAGTTGCCCTTAGTATACTATAAGTTATTATTGTTAAAGTAATCCTTCTACTTAACTAAGTATTTATAGCAATAGCTTTTATACCTATAGTTAAGTATACATTTAATTTTAAAGGTTTCGTTAGCAGAAAAGAAGTAATCTATTAGCTTAGTTAGTTTACCTTCCTTACTATTAAATAGTTCTAAATTTATAGCGTTAAATACGTTATAGATTTTAATAGATAAAGGTAGTTAGAGTTAAAAAGCTAAGCTACTAGTCCTAACCTATTTCTCGATCTAGTAAGGCCTTGTATACCTCTATGTAAGCTTTTAGCTAGGTCGCTAAAGGTTTAAGTGCTTTATAGAAAGTAAGACTTAGTCCCTTACTTTAAAGTTTACTTTTTCCTTTTTCTAATTATACTATTTCTTATAGCTTTCCTTAGCTTTGTTTATTAAGGTTGCTATAAGCTTATAAGAAGCTTATAAGTCGTTAAGCTAGGTTTAAGCGTCCTTTAATAGGATTAACTGCTTAGGTATGTTCCCTAAGGCTTATAGGTATAAACCTAGAAGCAGGTACGTAGGTGTCTTACTAGTAGCTAAGTAAATAGTATTATTATAAGCGAATTATACTAACAAAAGGTTATTAGCTTAGTTAGCTTAGTCTTTAGCATAAAAGGTTTAAAGGTAGTATTTAATAAGTTAATTTTAGCGTTTTGTTTAGCTATTAGTTTATAGGTAGAATATAGTACTAAGTCGCTGCTTAATTGTAAAGAAGTAGTAAAAGCTTTGCTAAAACTAGCTTATAAAAACAAAGCCCTTATCTATAACAATTCCTATAGGTATACTAAAGAACTTAAAGATATAATTAAAGAAAAGGTTTGCTAGCTTATTACTAATAATTTGCTTATAGGTTAGTATATAGAAGGCATAACGCATATATCTATTAACTACTACTAAAATTAAATCGTAGGATTAGTACTATCCTTTTGCCTTAGGGAGGTCTATTATAAAGTTTATAAAGATTTCTTCTTATAGCTTAGCTAGTATAAGTAGTAAAGCAAGCTTGCTATAAAGTTAATAGTACCTTAGCTTTATAAGTTAGTACTTAATATATATAAAGATATACTTTTTAACGTCCTTTCTTAGGCTACGCTAATAGTACGTCCTTACTATCTTAGTAAGTATATAGCTAACCCTTTAATGCTTACTTATTAAGTTATTATAAAATAACATTAGTATTTTTAGTTTTACTTTAAGAGGTATATAAATCTTTTTTTTAAACTAGATAAGCTAGTTAATACCTTTAGACTAACTTTAACTTCTCTTTAAACTATCTTAAGCTTCTTTTATAACTTTATCTAAAGCAAAGAAGGCGTTCTTCTTTTACGCTTAATAGAGTGCTTCCTTAAAAGAAACTAGGTCTACCTTTAACGTTATAGCAAGCTCTTAATAAGGTTAAGGCAACCTTAAGTCTAACTCTTTACTATCTTTAGTCCTTTCCCTTTAAAGCCTTTGCCTAAGATAAGCTACTTATACTATAAGTACGCCTTGTTTAGTAAGCAAGGCGTTTAATAGTTATAAACTATATAAGCTTATAGTAACCTTTTTGCTTTATAGTAGTAGCAGAGACCTTACTTTATATATAGTATTACCTTTTAGCTTAGTCTTCTTATCTATAGTATATCTTACTTTGCTTATAAATTGCTAAAAGAACGTAAAAAGTACGCTTTTATATTCTACTTATATTACCCTTTTATTTTTATAGTTTACTCTTTTTAATAAGCTATTTACTAGATTAACTCTTCTTAGTTAGTATTTAATCTAAAAGTTAAAAGAAGATAGCTTCTTTATAGCTATAACCTACCTAGTAGCTAGTTTTAACTTCTTTATAAAGTAACTATAGTTAAGGTAGTTAGTAATAACTTAGATCTCTTTGTTAACATATATAAGGTAGTATTGCTACGTAGTAAACGCCTTAACTATAGCTAACATCTCTACGTCTAGTGTTAAGTATTAGATTTCTAGCCTTATTAGCTTCCTTAAGAAGTAAGCTATAAGGTGCTAGTAACCTTCCTACGTTTCCTAAGATAAGATTACGCTAATTATAAATTATAATATATTAGTTTAGACTTAAGTTAGTTATATTAAGTTAAAGTAGGTTAAGATAAGTTCTTCTAAGAAAGCTTGCTTTAACCTATTAAACGCTGTAAGTTTGCTAAAGCTTAGCTTAAAGTTTTTCTTTTATTTCTTTTAAAAAATATTTATTAAAGAAACTATAATCCTACTATAGTTTTTAATAAATCGTTAGTAGAACTCTATAAAGCTAAAGAATAATATTACGTTATATACGCTTTAAGGTTATAGCTAGTCTATAATAGCTTTAACTTAATCCTTTTTTATATAGATCCCTTTTAAAGAGATAATAAATCTTAGGTATAAGACTATATTAACCTTAAACTTATACTTTAAGAGGTTAGCAAAGAGCCTTCCTTTTTATAGCTTTTTAAGGACTTAGTAAACATGCTATATATACATAGCAAGGTCTTAGCTATAGATAAGGATATCGTTAAAGTAAACGATATAGACGTAGTTAATTAACCTCTATAGAATATCGTTAATGTATTCTTAAAAGGTTACTAAAGCGTTTATAAGTCTAAAAGGCATTATATAGTACTTAAAGTAGCTGTATTTATATTAAAAAGCTATCTTTTACTCGTTACCTTCGTAGATACGTATCTAGTAGTACGTATCCTTTAGATCTAGCTTTATAAATACTATTACCTTTTATAGTTAATTAAAGATTTTTAAGATTAAAAGGAGTAGTACCTTGTTCTTATAGGTTATCTAGTTTAGCGTATAGTAGTTAATATAAAGTTATAGCTTACTTCTTTTCTTAAGGACAAATAGTACTAAAGCACTATAAAAGCTTATTAACCTTTAGATCTATCCTTTTGCTATAGCATCGTTTAAGTAGTTTTATAAAACCTAGAGTTCTTTTTCTATAAGTAAGTAGATAGGTCTTTAAGGCATTAAAGGGTTATTAACAAGGTTAATAGTATATATACGTTTAGCTAGACGTTCTAGCCTAGCTGCTTCTTCTTTGTTAAAGACTTTAGCGTAGTTATAATACTTAAGGGGTAAGGTTACTATAACTTCCTTAAAAGCTTAATCTTAAGTCTTATAGTTATATAGCTAAGGAAAAGCAATAATCTTTAAAGACTTATAGAATTTTATAGAATAAGCTAGCTATAAAAATACAAAGACTAAGGAGAAACTTTTTTTTAATAAAGGGTAGTTTTATTTATCGTTTACTTAACGAATATAAAGATCTATTACCTTAAACTAAGGCATCCTTAAAATTACGTTTTCTTTAATCTTTGCTACTATATAAGGAAGTAAATACTTCTTTATAACTCCTTAGTTATTAGTTATTTTAAATAGCTTTATAGTTCTTTTAAAGACCTTAAGAAAGAAGTCCTTTGCTATAGTAAGAACCTTAGGTCTTAGAAGCAGAGGCGTATTCTTTACAACCCTTTTGCTAACTAAGTTAACTTTGCTTCTTAAGTTAAAGAGTACTTTTAAGGCAACCTATCTACTATTAAACTAGATACGCGCTAGCCTAAGTATAACAGCTTTAAGGCTAGCGTACCCTTATCCTTAGCTAAGCTCCCTTAATAGCTCTTTATTAGCACTGCTATAAATTTAAAAGGAGTCTATAGGAACTACCCCCCTAGGTTACTAGTAAGGTAGCTAACTATAAAACTTTATAGTATATAAAAGAAATAAACTCTTTTTATAATTAAAGGCAAAGCATCTTAACTTATAGTAGCCTAGTCCTTAGTACTTAAAGTAAACGATTAGTTTATATAAAGCGTTATAAAGTCTTTATAAAAAGCTAGCGTTATTAGTATAAAGTTCTTAATTAGTATTTATAAAAGGTACTACTTACTGTTATTACTAACTATATATTACTACTAGCTTTAGGTTAGTCTCTTTATTAAAGAAGGTTTTAGCAATAATCTTAGCTTTCTTTATTTCTACCTAGTTCGCTAAAACCTTACTATAAAGTATCTAGTTGTATAGCTTAAGGTAAAGGTAGAAGAGAAAGTTATAGACTTAGTAAAAAGGTAGCATAGGTTTTAGGAGCTTTGCTTTAATGTTTTCGTAGAACTTTAAGAATAATATAAACTTTTAGTAAGCTTACTATAAGCAGTTAGTAAGCTTTATACTAGTATTAAGGCAGCGCATTAAACTATTATTAATACTATTTTTAAGCTATTGTTTAAACTTATTAAACATAACCTTTATAATCTTACTATTATAACTAGTAGTAAAGTACGTTTCTTACTTTTAGCGAACCTTTAGTAAAAGAGCTATAACTATATAAAAGACTTTTATTGTTTTTTCTTTAAAGGTATTAGGTTAGATATAAAAGTAAGTTCTTAGGATTATAAAAAAAGACTAAAAATTAGTATATATTTTTCTTTTATACTATAAGATTAAAAGAAGGTTTAGTTTTACTACTAACTCTTTATAGGGTTGCTTATTGCTTATAAGGATAAGAAAGGGGGTAATGCTTAAGGAAGCATTTAAGATAAGCGCTTCTTTTCTTTTAAAAGCAGCTAAGTAGTTTCTCTTTTATTAAAGGCGTAGCTCTTTTGCTATAACCTAGATACGTATATCTAGCTCTTTTTTAGTAAGGCTACTAAAGTTAGCGGTTACTTAGTCCTAGGTCTTAGGGATAACGTCTTAGGTTAAGGTATCCTTAGGTTTATTATAAGGGTTATTGCTTTATAAGTTTTATAAACCTTTAGTAGTCTAGCTTTAAACTATCTTTAAGTTATTGTTATAGAAGATAGTAGTTGCTTAAGATAAACTTCTTATTGCTTATATTGCTTTTTACTAGTTTACTTTGCCTTAATAAAAAGGATAGAAAAAGATTAAACTATTAAAAACTAAGTAGTAAAAAAAGTAATAAGGTATAAAGTAAGCTTAAAGGTTGTTTACTAGCAGGTTATAAGAGCTTTACTATAGTAGGTATAGTACGCCTTAAGGTAAAGGTATTGTTAACAAAGCATTAATCTCTAAGCCCCTTTTATGCTCTTAGCAGACCTATCCTCCCTTATATATAGTTTGCTGTAACCTTAAAGAGGGGTTAAAGTAGGTTTAACAGCTAGGTTTTTCCCTACGTGACTTCCCCCGGTCGTTTGGTTACCTGATATATACTAAAGAGGATCTTTTAGTAGGTTTTTAAGAAAAAGGTTTATAATAATGTTAAGTCTAATGTATTCTTATATACTATAAGGTTCTACGTATTCTTAGATTACTAATAGCTATTTAGACTACTTAGCATAAGATTTTAATTTAAGAAGGGCTAGAGGCTTTAGCGTTAGCATTTTCTTTATAGTCTTGCTTTATAGAATAGAGTAGATAGAAAGGTATTACTATATAAAATGTATATAAAGCGTATAAGAGAGAATTTGCTAATACCTTCGTTAAGAGACGATTCTTAAGAGACCTCCTTAGCTTAGACGATAGCTTTAGAGCAAGACGATTAAGTTTAGCAACGAATGCTTTCCTTAAATTAACTAAAATAATTAAATTAGATAAGATTTGCCTTCTTTAAGTTAGATAAAACGATTAAAACAAATAAAACAGATTAAACGAAATAATTAAGAATAAGCTTTCTCTTAGCTATATATAGCGATTAAAAGAGATTAGGAACAGGGCTTAGAACGAACAATAAGCTAGGTATAAGTTAAATAGAAATACTTTCTTCTAAAACACTAAAAACAAAGATTATAATATCTTTCTAGTATATAGCAATAAAGCCCTTTTAGTAAAAGATATAAGCCTATAAAGATTAAGAAGACCTTATAGGCTTATAACTCTTAATAAAAAAGGTTAAAAAGTAAGGATATTGTAATTAGGATAGCGTTTATTAATTTAAAGCTAAGGCTATCTAAGCTAAAGGGAGTATTTATATATAGGATACTATTAAGGTATAGCTAGTATAGCTAATTTAGCCTAATTTAAGCTATAAGTAGCGTTCCTGTAGTATTACCTTTATATAGCGTTAATGCCTTATTCCTATACCCTTTTAGATTATGCACCCTCTAGCCGCAATATCCATCTAGCTTCCTATTTTAGCCGGGTCGGCTGCGCGTTCCCACCGACAATTTCCGTTGGACTTTCGGTTCAGATGATTACATAGGAGCAGTCGAGGGCGGGATTCGGCAGACCAAGGTGTTCAGTGGAAGGATTGTATGATGGCACGTATAGATCTGCAGATTGCACCGCTTGAAGCGGTGAGGAGCTCATAGAGGTGGATGATCGAGTGCTCTGTGCTGCTGCATATTCCTGAGCTGCCTCTCCCACAAGGGGAATTCCATCTTGAAGAAGCCGCCGTGCTCGTACTGGTACTCGTCCCTGGAGATCCACGTCAACGTCGTCCAAGACGATCACGAGCATTGCCCTGCGGCTCAAAGTGCCCGCAAGGTACAGCGGAATCTTTCAAGGTATCCCATGTGTGCTGTTCAGGCAGGAAAGGTACTTGTGATTCTAGAAGATCTATTTTTGGTTCTAAAAATGTTCCTATTTCAGGACATCTTGCTAGCGGGAAGGTGCCACCGACAACGTCAACAATGGCCACTGAGCGTCACCGTCAGAGCCTCCTTCGACTCCTCGACTCCTCGATTTCTCGTTGACAGCTTCAACTTGCGCGTCATCAAGACCACGACTTGGTGGCACGCATGCCTCGCCTCATCATCCGTGAGACATTGATCCACACGACGAAAACGTGTCCGAGCTCATTCGTCTGAGACTGATCCCTACCTGCTTTCTGGATCGCTTTGCTCTCCCTCGAGTCGACTGTCCCTACACAGACCCAGCCGTGCCTCTGTGTCGACGCCTGAGGCCCAACGAGAAGAGGGCCAGCGGACAACGAGGCGCAGCTCCGATTCCCATCCTCAGATCTGTGTCTTCTTAATCGAATGGTCGCCTGCATTTCCTTGAAGACATTGTTTCTGTTCTCTATCATCATTGTCCCTTCAATAGGAGAGCATCCTCATTCTTCATTTACTCACTTTACAGATCTCGTCGAATTGGCTTCACCAGCTTGGCATCTACGGCTCCGTGCTATCATCCTTTGCTAAATCGCCTCTATCTCATCTCAACCCACGCCGTCTGGATCCTGCATATGTATGCATTGAGGCACACAAGACAAGGCACAAGTGCATCCAAGTCCAACATTGAAGCCGAACGATCCTTCTTCATCGCGAAATCAGTCACGCCGTTCGAAGCGACCTCCCAGGCCCGTGGGCCGACGTCGTTCCAGACCTTTGCTCCTGGAGAGCCTCATCATCCTCTGGCACCAACGACCGCAATATGGAGGCCCACTCCCTGGCTTCCTTGAACCGGCTGGCGGCGAATCCGCCGGCGTATCCCAACAACCCCTCCGAGGATGTGCAAGAGCCGCTGACGCTTTACATCTCACGAGTTCCTGGGACTCGAGGTATGTCCTCTCATCTATCTCATTTGTCTCTCTATGTCTTTCTCTATCGCATCCTTCACGCCAAGACCTGCTTTCAATCTTCAAGCTCACACTGGCCAATATGCACTCTTCTCAGATATCATCCTCTCGCCCTCCAAGCCGCAGCTCAAAAATGTCACGGGAGAGGATGTCGCAGGCTGCCTGTACTACGTCCATCTGGAGATGCCCTTTTCAGATGGTCCCGACGCAACATGGGGCCGGACAGATGCCCCGCGGCTGTCCAGCGACGACGCCTCCTCTATCAGGACCATTCAAAGGAAACCCTTGCCGAGCTCTGCACTCCCTCTGGTCCCGGAGCAACAAAGACAGCAGCAGCAGCAGCAGCAGCAGCCACAGCGTCCGCCTCCCGCCACGCCTCCGCAGGTCCAGCGCCGACCCGTGAGTTTCCCCAGCAGCCGAGGAGATCAAACGCCCCAGCGAGATCGGGAGCGCGGCGGCTCCATCGCCACGTTCGGTGGCAACTTCCAGCCCGGTCTGGGGCCTGTGCCCGAGTCTGCTTACGCCCTTCCTGCCGAGGGCTATTTCGAGCCAGCTCATCCATCACCGTCCCCGCCAAAGAGTTCGCCGCGCAAGGGCCTGGGGCCGAGTGCATTTCCCGGATCGGCATTCGAGACGCACGACAACATCTGGACTAACGGCCCGCGGCAACCTGGATCCCACGATCCGTCCCCAGCACCGTCGGTGTACGAATACGGGCAGGCAGCCGACGAGCCCCGAACGAGCCGCGATATGCCCTTCGCGGATCGCGAGCGGCACGGCCCCTCGTCTTCCCCTCGGAAGAAGGACTTCCAGTGCACGCCTTTCACGCTCAGTCTGATAAGACGCGATCCCGGCACCGCATCTCAGTGGAATGTGGGCAAGATCTCGTCCTATCAGATCGAGAACAGCCAACCTCTGTCTCAGGAGGCGGATCATCTGTCCGTGTACTCTTCCATCTTCCCAGAGCCGATGCCGATGCAGCATCCACCCATCAACATCCAGATCGAGACATCCGGGTATGCGAGATTCCGGGACAACCCTGTCAGGGGCGAGTGCATCGACGTGAGCCACGCCAGCGCGGCGCAGATCCGGGCGTCCTTTGACGCCGGGAGTGGCGCTTCCTCTCGCAGGGACAGAGACGCCGGCCTTTATTTCAACAGGCAGGTCTCCATGGCGTACTCGAAGAGCTGGGCGTCCAACCTCAAGGAGAAATTTCAGCACGCCTCACGGAGGATGAGTCACGCCCGCAGCGAGAGCCAGGCATCCACAGGCTCCGACAACGCCGGCGAGTCCACGTTCGTGGCGACGACGACCACGACGGCCACGACACCATTAACAACAACGACCACGGCAATGTCAACAGGGACAACAGCAACAACAACGACGAATACGGCATCCCCCGAGGCGCCGCCCAGCCTCGACAGGCTCAAGGCCCGCGGCTACACGTTCCAGAGCCCCTGGGACAAACGGTGCGAGTTCCGCACCGGCCAGGGCGGGCGCAGCGTGCAGTGCCGCCACATCCTCAACGACAGCCCCATCATGAGCTACAACCCGCTCGTGGCCGAGCCGCCGAAGCCTAACTCGGTGATGCTGAGCGACCTGCGGTTCAACCTCCCGGCAGCCGACTTCTTCCCGCCGTCCGATGGGCTGCGGGCGGGAGGAGACGGCGGCAAGGACCCTTATCACTACGCACAAAAACTCGGCCACTTTGGCAAATTCCTGAAGTCGGCCGCGGTTGGCGGCATGGAGAGGGAGGGCGACGACTATGGCGACGGCCTCGTGTCTCCCTTCGACGTGAACCTTGGGAGCGAGAAGGCCGGTGGGGGTCCGCACGGGACGCGGGCGAAGCTGGGGAAGCTGATTATCTACCACGACGGGCTGAAGATGCTGGACCTCGTGGTCGCGGCGAACCTGGGGCTATGGTGGGGGGCGTGGGAGAAGAGCTTTTGATCTATGCCCGGAGCGCGCCAGGTTCATGGGCATGCCCCCAGCTTGCATTCGATAGACGACGGCATCTTGGTTGAATGAATAGATGACTAGATGAATGAAACAATGATGAACCTAGTAAGACAGACAATCCCAAGAATGATCGATGCAAATCCACAGCAGTGGATGGAGGACTCATAGTCGAGCTTCGCAGGCACCGAGAGTGAGAATCTCTGTTGCGACGTCGTGGCTGGATCACGTGACGCAGATGAAGCCATCGCCACCCAATCACCAGCTCAGGATTGTAATCCCGCAGCGGCAGGCAAATCGACCTCCCATGGCCAGATCCGGACCACCAGCACCTCACAAAGCCCATACCTCCACACACCTACCCATTGATCCATTGATCCATTGATCCATTGATCCACGATCCACGATCCACGATCCACCCCGGGAAGCCGATCTGATCTCTCCTCATTACGCCACCTCGAGATCGATACTCGCAGCCGCAGTCGCCCCATCGCAGCGCAGCGCAGACTGAACCCATCGCCCGCAATGGCACCCATGAACGCCTCCGTCGCGATGCTCGCCCGACGACAGCTCAGCCGGCCGCTCGCCTCGGCCCTTCCGGTCTCCTCCGCCGCCGCCGCAGCCGCCGTCAACTCCTTCGCCTTGGCCTCGCAGAGCCGGGGATACGCGACACCCAAGGGCGCTCCGCTGGCCAACTTCCGGACGAGCAGGCGCTCCGAGTGGCCAGGCGACAGGGACTCGACGCTCGACAAGATGGGCAAATACTTCCTCATGACGGAGATGGCGAGGGGCATGTATGTCCTGCTCGAGCAGTTCTTCCGGCCGCCGTATACCATCTACTATCCCTTTGAGAAGGTATGTGGAATCCCCCCTCTCTTCCACAACTTGTCGCCACTGGGAGTCCGCTTGGAGCTTTCCCTCCCCCTTTCTCTTCTTCTATTCCTTTCCCTGTGAAGATGCAATCGATGGATTGTTGAATGGATGGATGCATCCCTCAAATGAAGTGATGGATTCATGGCCGGACTGACTGACTCATGTTGGATAGGGACCGATTTCTCCCCGGTTTCGTGGAGAGCACGCCCTAAGACGATACCCCTCTGGTGAAGAGCGCTGCATCGCCTGCAAGCTTTGCGAGGCCGTAAGATAGCCCTCCCTTTACCTTTCCTGTTGCTGGTCTTTTTTCTTGCTTTTCGACCGCCCTCAAAAGCCAGTCGAGAAAACCATGCTGATGACTATCCCCAGATTTGCCCCGCCCAAGCAATCACCATCGAGGCCGAGGAGCGAGCCGACGGATCCCGCCGCACCACGCGCTACGACATCGACATGACAAAGTGCATCTACTGCGGTTTCTGTCAGGAATCGTGCCCCGTTGACGCCATCGTCGAGAGTCCCAACGCCGAGTACGCCACCGAGACGAGAGAGGAGCTGCTGTACAATAAGGGTGCGTTCGTTGTCTGATCTCTTCGAGAGCTTCTCGGACTACTGTTGCATACGAGTGTGCATTGCTGACATAGACCGTGCAGAGAAACTTCTAGCGAACGGAGACAAGTGGGAGCCCGAGCTGGCGGCTGCTATCCGGGCAGACGGGCCCTACCGATAAATATAATGCGAAGCGGTGGTCCATTTTTTCTGTCTTTCTAGTTTCGGGGCTGTCCCGGAACGATGGGGGACGGCAGTGGCAAAAGGAGAGGGGCCGAGAGCAAAATGATCTAGAATTTGCACGAGGAAGGGCAAGTATCGCCACAAAAATTGTACATATTGAAGTCAATGATGTTTCATTGCAGATCTCTGATGACATGGTTAAGTTCATGTCCGATTCTGGGCTGTGCTATTGACAACGAGCAATTTTCGTCAAGCTTCTCATGAAAGGCTCAGTGGAAGGGACGGATTTTGGGGACTGTTGCTCAGGTATGGAGACTACCCTCTCATGCTGTCCAGGGACGCAGATCATCAAATCTCATTTATCCCATGCTGCTCGGGGAATCTTTACTGATAACACGCCCGATGCGTGGGCTTTCCTTCAGGCCCGGCAGCCGTCAGGAGAAATTCCATCAACGCCACACCGACCTGCCTGATCGACTCGTGGTACTGCTCGTCCGTCGGGTAGAAGGGGCACTCAAAGTCCGACCCGCCACCAAACTCCATCCCGATGCCCCTGACACGGTTGGCGCCGCACTTGTGTGCGTAGTAGTGGCTCATGGCGTAGTCCGTGCTGCAACCCGAGGTCGGATACAGGCTCGCCGTCTCGATGGCCCTGTACTTGACGCTCCCGGCGTGGGACATGGCGTCGACCATGCGCAGGGACACGTTCTTGAGGCTCGCAAAGTCCTGCGGCTCCATGAACTCGCCGTACGCGGCGTCCCGCCCGCCCCTGGCGCCGTCGAAGCGCGGGTTGGCGAAGTTCTCCGCCGGGTCCGTGGACTGCGCGGTGTCGTCGCCCCAGGAGAAGAGCACGTCGCCCTCGAAGGAGTGCAGGTCGAGGAACCATGAGAGGTTGCCGTGCTGCGCCATGACCCACTGGATATTTTGGACCTCGGGCTCGGACGCCGGCCCGGCCCCGTGGTAGATCTCGCTCGAAGGGTCTTCCGAGGCCACGTCCTTCTGTACCTCCGGGGCGAAGTAGCGCTTCGCTTCCCACAGAAAGTCGAAGTTGCGGTTCAGGTCGACGCCGACACCCTCGCCGCCGCCGTTGGGGTTGCGATTCTTGCGCCAGCACTGGCCCGTCTGCTGGTCGTAGTACACGCCGTCCGGATTCGTGAGCGGGACGATGACGATGCCGGCCGAGAGCGCCGCCCGCACCTGCGCGCTGGTGTACGTCCGGTCGCCGTACCGGAGGGCCCTGCCGTCCCGCGCGGCCGCGAGCAGGTCCGCCACGAAGTAGAGCACGTTGTCTGGGCCACCGCGCTCGCGGGCGTGCAGGCCGCTCTGGATGAAGGCGCGGGGGTCGTCGCCGATCACGACGCCGTGGACGGAGCGGTTCTCGAATGTCTTTTGAGGCGCCTCGAAGAACCGCACTGTTGGGAATTTGGTGCTGAGGCCCTTGAGGCCTGAAGACACCTCCTCGACGTTGAGGATCGAGCCGAGACTGCGGTCTTTCGTGCCCAGGCCCTCGGGGGCGATGGCTCCGTGGTGAAAACGATCCCCTTGGCCGATCGGGTAGCCGGTGCCCTCAACGAAGTCGGGCGGATCGTCTTGAGTGCTGGCAGCTTTGGCGCCGAAGTCGCCTCGCTCATGGGGGAGCAGGCAGGCCTCGACGGAGAGGCCCAGCGCCCATGAGAGCGCAACGGGGGTGGAGAGCTTCATGTTGCAGCTTCTGGGGGCGGAGGAGACGCGGAGAAAGAAGACGAGGAAGGGAAGAAGAAACTGTAGATGCACGGCAATTGTGATATCGTAGGAGATGCGATCACGATGGCGGATAGGGGGAAGATATGGCTGGGCATTCGGATATTTGTAGATGTAGTCCAACATCGACTGTCGTTCGTACTCCCCGGGCACAGTGCCGCGGATCCAGGGGTTCACGCACTCTGCAGCAGAACAATGACATCTTTCTGCTATTCTGTTCGATGCTGGTCTCAGTATGCCTGTGCCTGTGCCTGTGTTACCCATTTTGTCTTGCTTGGCCAGTTCTGATTCGGCATGCTGTCGGACCCCTCCAAGGGGGGGGGGGGGGGGGACATCGTCAACACCCAGTCAAGGCGTGGCTCCCTGGGAGCCTTGCTGCACGAGTCGCATGCCTCCGTCACATCATCTCATCAACGCTTGAAATTCTCCACTGCTCACAGGCGAGCATGGTCGGAGGCGCAGCGGCGGCGACGGCGGCATCGCAGGCCATGCAATCTCTGGATGGCTGGAGGAAGGGGACAGGGGGAGGGGGGGGGGGGGGGGGGAAGG
>NIGD01000004.1:4629488-4644023 GCA_003055185.1 Escovopsis sp. TC | reverse complement strand
GGGGGGGGGGGAGATGATGGAAGTGAGGGATCGGGAGCAGGCGAGGCGCACGTCATCGGGGCTCCCGCGACTTGCCGCCAAGGGTGCTTGCAGACGTCTGTCGAGCGGGAGAACAAACAACATAGCCACGGCTCTCCGTGTGTAACCGGGTCTCGGAGCGGCATCTTGCGTTCGACTGGAGGAGAATCAACGACACGGTGCGGGTTTTGGTCTAGGTCTCCAACGGCCCAATGGCCAGGCGGCTGCGTGGCAGTGTTTGATGCACAGCGGACAGAGAGCCCCGAGGCAAGTCAACATTTCTGTCAGATGGGCGCATAAATTTGACATTGGGTGGACATAATGTTGCTGTCCTCCTTAGGTGGCAGTGTCCTTGATGGCATGTCAAAGGACGGCTTGATCGAATGCTACTTTACATGTGTGAATTGGTGAGAAGCTGCAGCTTCGTAGGTTCTTCTCCTTCTTCCTGCTTCTGGTCCCGAGGTGATGGTTCCGCGGGTATCTGACTGCGGCCACGCTTGGGGTCGCGGCCGGAGCCTGACGCTGATGGCTGTCGAAGCCCGTCGATGCGTGCGCCCCCCTCAGTTCCGAAGACCCTCTTGAAAGCGGCATGATTTGCCCCAACTGGTTGGGGATGGCGGTCATCTCGTTTGTGATTGTGGTAGGTGAATATGCCTCTGGCTGTTGGTCGCTGTTGGCTGGCGGCCGCTTTCCTATCGTTTGCACTTCTCTATGAAGGATGTCTCAAACGCAATCCAAACGCCGTGCGAAGTCAAGTCATGTCGGGTGTCTTTCCGAGGAGCCGCCGCCCCAATGTCTCGCAAATCTTGTGATCTGCCGGGAAATGCTCGCCCGGTGAGATCTGATCTGGCGATCCTCCTTGGAACCCAAGGTGTCTTTCCGGGCCAACTCGATGTCTGATGCTCTGTATAGGGCACGAAGAGGGAGGAAACGAAAAGCTCTGTCTGCTCCGTGACCGTTCGTGAATGACATACGCCTCATAGATAGTTCTTCTTCCTGGCCGTTCTAGTGTACTGCGTGAGGTGCCACTCCACGTCTCCCTCCTTGTTCTCGAGGGTGCCTCCTCGGATCTCGAACATGCGCATCGTCATCCGGGGACCGACCTCGGAGAGCTCGACGCTGTCGTAGCCCGTGCGCACGAAGACATGGTGCCTGATCTCGATGCTGTCATCGATGTTCTTGAACGTCACGACCCGGTTGCCGACCTTGTTCTTGCTCGTGATAGCCTCCCTCGGCGGGAACAGGTGCTTGAGGACCTTGACGACTCGCTCGCCCAGGCGGGTCGTGAACCCGTCGAAGATCAGATGGGGGTAGGACTCGCTGACCGTCCCGCGTATGCTGCCGGGGATGTCGTGCCGCAGGACGACGTTGTGCAACGAGAAGGACACGGTCGGCCCGTGGGGGAAGTGGGAGACGGTCAAGGCCGTGGGCGTGCCGCGGTGCTCGTGCAGGAGGACGATGTCGGACAGGCCGGCGGCCTGGGCGGACTTGACGAGGTCCGGCAGGATGAGGTTACCGCGGTTCATGCGGATCGCTGTTGGCAGGAGGAGGCGCACCTCCTTGGCGAAGGCGGCGAGCCTGGCGGACGGGTCGCGCGACGTCGTGACGAGCACGCGGGGGTCGATGATGCCGGACAGCTGGGCGTACTCGTCGTCGAGGTCGAGCTGCTCGTTGGTGGTGAAGTCTCTGGATTCGTCGTACTGGTAATCTTTCCTCAGGGCCTTGTCGTTGGCGATCTCCGGGTCGAGCGGCTTGCCCGAGGCGAGGGAGGCGCGCAGCTTCGCCCGCTTCTCGCTGATCTCTGCATCTCGTAGGAGGAGCGCACGGCGGTAGAGGTAGTCGCGCCTCTGGCGAGCTTGTTTGCGCTGCGTCACCACGAAGCTGTCAGGGATGATGCCCCATAGATGGATAGATGGATAGATGGGCGGATGGATGGATGGGTAGATGGTTCAAGCCGCAAGGTCACTTACGATCATCCCCGGCTGGAATTGAGCGATGGATCTTTGGCAACACTCAATGAGACACTAGAGTTCACAATGCAAAGATGAGATGGTCGATGGATTTGAGAAAGCTTCGAGCGAGGCCGCGATCCAAGTCGTAGCCACTGCCTGTGGTGAATTATCTGGAGATTTTATTTTCCCTTGGATTCTTCCCCGGATTTTTGGCCAGAATTATTTTCCCTGGAATATTTCCTGGAATTTCTTTGAATTTTGAATCTTTCTTCTTATCGATTCGGCCGGACTTACGCCGCTTATCGATTGCCCGCCGCTCTTATCACGTGGGCGCAAATATTCCCCAAATATTCCCCGAATACTCCCACGGCCTACCCTAACCCGCATCCTCGTCCGCCGCCAGTCGCTTCATCTTCCTGGGGCCGTTGGCGATGATTCTTCCACCTCGCCATCTCTCCCTCATATCACCAGACTCGCTGTCCTCGGACCTATGAATCGCTGCTGCTACTCACGGGAGCCAGCACAAGCAGGAGAGTTCGACTTTTGTCCATACCACTTCTCAATCTCCAAGATTGACTCTGCGGCGCTTGGTCTGCGGCGATGATGTGAGGCCGACTTAGGACACTTCTGAAACACTCATTCTCTTGATCCCTCAAGACGCCAACTCTCGGCGCCCTGTGGCTGTTGTCCCCCCCTTCCCACAGTCTTTGATGCTTGAGGTAGGTCTTCTGCCACAAGGGCATACGATTTTGGCATCCAGAGGAGGTCAGGCGACTGACTCGCGCAGACGACCTTTTCGGAAGAAGAAGACGACGAGCGTCTATCCAGCACGACCCTTCATCCCCCCCTCCCTGGCGCGCCTTCCAGCCACGATATCCTCAACATGGAGGGCGCTTTCACCCATGTAGGGAATCACCTCATTTCCGACTCTGCGGCCGCGATCAAAGCCGGCGCAGACGGCCTGTCGACTCTCGACCACGAAGATGCTCTGCTGTACGGCAAGTTCGGCGGACAGAGCGGCCGACGACGGGCCGATGATGACGACAACCAGACGGAGGCGTTCGAGGAGGAAGACAACGACAGCCTCACCAGCGTTCCTGTTGATGGAATGGCCGGTCTGAACTTGAATAACATCGAGGAGGAGAAGGAACTGCCACCTCATGCCTGCGCGTGAGCTTTCTCTTCCTAATCCCCCACTTGCCCCTCCCTCCCGATCCTTGCTCTCTTTGCCCGCCTTGGACAATTGTACCAAATGCTGACGGTCGCGATGATTAGGTATTGCGGCATCCACTCCCCCGCCTCCGTCGTCAAGTGTCTCATTTGCAACAAGTGGTTCTGCAGCGCCAGAGGAAACGGCTCGTCGACCCACATCGTCAACCACCTTGTTCGCGCGCGGCACAAAGAGGTCCAACTGCACCCGGAGTCCGCCCTGGGAGACACCATTCTCGAGTGTTACAACTGCGGCACGAAGAACGCATTCTTGCTGGGCTTCATCCCCGCGAAATCCGATACCGTCGTCGTTTTGCTCTGTCGCCAGCCATGCGCAGCGTCCACCTCCAACAAGGACATGAACTGGGACACCTCCCTGTGGGAGCCCCTCATCGAGGAGCGCGCGTTCCTCTCGTGGCTCGTGACCCCGCCGTCCGACGCGGAGCAGCTGCGCGCGCGGCACCTATCGCCCAGCACGATTGCCAAGCTGGAGGAGATGTGGAAGCTCGAGCCCGAGGCGACGGTCGAGGATCTCGAAAAGGTGTCCAACGTCGACGACGACCCGAACCCGGTCCTTCTCAAGTATGACGACCCGTACCACTACCAGAACATCTTCGGCCCGCTGGTCAAGATGGAATCCGACTACGATAAGAAGCTCAAGGAGGCCCAGTCCGAGGACGGCCTCACGGTGGAGTGGAACTACGCCCTCAACAACAAGCACATCGTGAGCTTCAACCTGCAGAAGATCGAGTCCGGAGACGTCAAGCTCGCCGTGGGCGACGAGATGCGGCTGCGGTACAACGGCGAGCTTCGAGAGCCGTGGGAGGGCGTCGGCTACGTCATCAAGATCCCCAACAGCCAGTCGGATGAGGTCTGCCTTGAGCTGCGCAAGACGGGCAACGATAAGCAGGTGCCTACCGACCTGTCGCACAATTTCTCCGCCGACTACGTGTGGAAGGCAACGTCCTACGATCGGATGCAGCTCGCCATGAAGACATTTGCCGTGGACGACATGAGCGTCTCGGCACTCATCTTCCCGATCCTCCTCGGTTACTCCAACCAGCCACCGCCTGCGCCGATGAAGATCACGCTACCCAAGAAGTGGTCCGCCCCCGGTCTCCCTGACCTGAACCCGGGACAGGTGGACGCCATTCGCAACGTGCTCCAGAAGCCCCTCAGTCTCATCCAGGGCCCCCCGGGAACCGGAAAGACCGTCACATCGGCCACCATCATCTACCATCTTGCAAAGATCACGGGCGGTCAGGTTCTGGTCTGTGCTCCGTCCAATGTCGCCGTGGACCAGCTCTGTGAGAGGGTGCATCGCACCGGCCTCAAAGTCGTCCGTCTGACCGCCAAGTCGCGCGAGGATGTCGAGTCCTCTGTCAGCTTCCTGGCGCTGCACGAGCAGGTTCGGATGTCCGAGCACAACACCGAGCTCGTGAAGCTTTCGCAGCTAAAGAACGAGGTCGGCGAGCTGTCGAGCCAGGACGAGAAGAAGCTCAAGCAGATCACCAAGGCCGCGGAGAGAGAGATCTTGAGCAATGCCGACGTCATCTGCTGCACCTGTGTCGGTGCCGGCGACCCCCGTCTTTCCAAGATGAAGTTCCGCAGCGTCTTGATCGACGAGTCGACCCAGTCTGCGGAGCCCGAGTGCATGATCCCCCTGGTCCTCGGCTGCAGTCAGGTGGTCCTCGTCGGCGACCACAAGCAGCTTGGCCCGGTCATCATGAACAAGAAAGCCGCCAAGGCAGGTCTCAACAGGTCCCTGTTTGAGCGGCTGATGAATCTAGGCGTCAACCCGATTCTGTTGAACATCCAGTACCGGATGCACCCGTGCCTTTCCGAGTTCCCGTCCAACATGTTCTACGAAGGATTCCTCCAGAACGGCATCACGCGAGAGCACCGTTTGCGCAAGGACGTGGACTTCCCCTGGCCGGTGGCGGAGATGCCCATGATGTTCTGGTCCAACCTGGGCCACGAGGAGATCTCGACGTCCGGGACGTCGTACCTGAACCGCACCGAGGCGTCCAACGTCGAGAAGACGGTCACGCGCTTCTTCAAGGCGGGCGTCAAGCCGTCCGAGATTGGCGTCATCACGCCGTACGAGGGGCAGCGCAGCTACATCGTGACGACCATGCAGAACTCGGGGACCTACAAGAAGGAGCTCTACAAGGACGTCGAGGTGGCATCCGTCGATGCGTTCCAGGGCCGTGAGAAGGACTTCATCGTGCTTTCCTGCGTCCGATCCAACGACAACCAGGGCATCGGTTTCTTGTCTGACCCGCGCCGTCTCAATGTCGCCTTGACCCGAGCCAAATACGGTTTGGTCATCCTCGGCAACCCCAAGGTGCTTTCGAAGCACGAGCTCTGGCACAACCTGCTGGTCCACTTCAAGGACCGCAAGTGCTTCGTGGAAGGGCCGCTGACGAACCTGCAGTCCTGCCTCCTGCAGTTCAGCCGTCCCCGGGTCAGCTACCGCCAGAAAAACAACCAGCACCCGCAGTACCTGAACAACGGCGGGTACCCGCACCACCGGAGCAACGGCGGAGGAGGGGGCCTTACCGGGCGCGAGTTCGACGTCGGCTCGACCATGTCGTACATCCCTGACGACGTCTCCTCCATCCACGGCTCCACGTTTGGCGGTGCTGCGCTGAACACGGCCTTCCCGCCCATGTTCTCGAGCTTCGCGCCGGAGCAGTGGCCCGGCCTGCCAGGAGTGCCCGCCCCCAGCCGAGGACACAAGCACCGCGGCCGCGCGACGGAGAGCATCGCGGGCGAGAGCGTGGCCAACTCGGAGCTCACGGATGCGACCGCCAGCGTCATCGGCGCCAAGGGGGTGGGTCAGGGAGGCGTCAGCCTAGGGGCGGGACTTCACGATGCCGTGACGGGCATGCGGGCCATTTCGTACACGCAGAGCGACCGATTGAAGCAGTACGTCGAGAGCAGCGGCCGGATGACACTGGGGAACAGCTTCGGGCGCCGATTCGACGACGACGAGAAGAGCATCAGCACCGCCTTCCACAGCCAGATCGGAGGCGGCTACGACTGAGCCATTGCGTGACCCGAAATTTCGATACAATCGACCGGACGATGACAAACATGTTTGAAAGGGTTTTCACATCATCATTCCAAAAGGCAGACCTCCGAAGTTCTCGTCGCGGATCGTCGCAGGACAGGAGCACGCAAAACGCTGGCAACGGTTGCCGCGGCACAGAGCTCCCGGCTCCCTCGCAGCTTTCTGTGAGGGGGCGGCAGCAGTGACGGCGGCGAACACGCGAAATGCGTCGTATCTCCCATCCGCGATGGCCCGATGCGCGGAGCGCCCACGATCCAGTGGCAGACCTCGAGCGGCTTTCGGATTGCTCAGGAATGATCGGCACGGAAACGTCATGCCTGAGCCTACCATCTCGAGGATCACTGGCGGTCTTCTGGGACTGCGATACGAGAGACGCGCGGCTAGATGACGCTTCCTTGGCTTGCAGATTGATTGAGGGCGGAACAGATGAGTGTGGGGGTCAGATGATGACAGATCGAAGCAAGAGCGGCATAGATGAGTGTGGTCACGACGGGCGGACACAGACAGGGTGAAAAAGGGAGCTTTCGAGGGTGGTTTGCTCTGACCATGGCAGACATTGTGCCACATTCAACAAGGCATGATGAGGCTGATCCAGATCGGGCTTGCGGAGGCAGCGGGAAAGGGCAGGAGAAGTTTGGGGTGGATGGAGGAGCATTCGATGTTTGGCATTGGGCACGATGTCGATACCTGCATCTGCATGTACGGAGAAGACAACCACTAACTGCAGTCCATCCTTCGCACTAGACAGAGGTAGATAGTACTCCGTAGATAGAAAACAAGACCCACATTCATTTGAGAACTCTAGATCTATACCACAGCATTGCATGAACGGAACACGAAAGATTGTGGTCGTGCAATGCCGAGATCAAGTGCATGACTCGCTGCAACTTTGAAGCTTCTCGTACGTCTGGAGATGCTGCCAGAGGTGATGACGTCATCATCCCTCCTGCAAGGAACATGAGGTTGGGCTGATGCGGCACGTGCCTCCATCTTGCTCCTTCAGCAGCCACTCGGAAGCCTCCGGCAGGCACGGAATTGACCCACCGCAGAGACATGGATGTGTCATCCGATCACTTGATGGATGGCTGGCATTGATGGCCAAAGTGGTGCCTGCACGTGACGAGCCCCAGATCGCATGCACCCGACCCCAAGACGCTCGGACCACCACCTCCGGCGGAGTACGGAGTACAGGGTATCCATATCAATTGACTTCAATCCAGCGATTGACCGTGCAACGGATCTCGACCTCAGCCCTAGCAGCTCCTCACCGGTCCTCGACCTTCCAACGTCCAGTCACCAGCTCTCCTCGACGAGAGCAGCTGGGAGCATCCATCTCTACCTCGACCGGGCGATTGCACTACGAGGCGACACACGATGAGCCCGAGCCCGCGAGGCGTGTTCGGCGAAGAGGACGAGGATATGCACGACGATGAGATGGGGCCCGATATGATGGGGTCGGGGCTGCTGGCGTACGCTGGGCAGGATACGAGGCCGACGTCGCAGAGGGAGCTGATGGGGTGGTATATGTATGGGTTTGCGGCCGAGACGTATCTGGTCTGTGGAATCGGTGAGCTACATAATTTCCTTCTCCTCACCTTGGTTCCAATTCTCCTCCTTGTTGTTCTTGCGGGGGGCTTTGTGGGCGATGCCCTGGTCACAGGACAGGTGTTGAAACTGGGTTGTACGTGTCGGCTGCTTCGGCTCGGTCCAACGGCGCCTGATCGGAGCGGTGCATCATGGTTGGCATCACCGTTGGACGAATCCAGCCCGTGAAGTTGGGTCATTTGCCGTCATGGCAGTCTCGATGCATTGCAGCCTTGCCAATGCTAACTTGACGCAGCCTCCTTCATCCCCATCCTCCTCGAGTCGCTCGCCCGCGAGAACGGCGTCCTGCTCTCCGACCCGACCCAGCCCTGCGGCTCTAGCGACAGCAAGACGAGCGAGGACGGCCAGTGCATCATCTACGTGCTCGGCATGCAGATCAACACCGCCAGCTTCGCCATGTACACCTTCTCCGTGAGCGTCCTGCTGCAGGCCCTGCTCGTCGTCAGCATCAGCTGCGCTGCCGACCACGGCAACTACAGGAAGAAGCTCCTCCTTGGATTCGCCTGGACAGGCGGCCTCTCCGTCATGGGATACATCTTCATCACGTCCAAGACGTACCTGCTCGGCGCGCTCCTTACCATCGTGTCCAACACCTCATTTGGGGCGTCCTTTGTGCTGCTGAATTCGTTCCTGCCGCTGCTGGTGCGGAACCATCCGGACGTGCTGGGGTCCTACGTCAAGGACGGGGTGAACGAGGATGGAAACCGCTCGGCGTCGGGGCAACGACAGGGGATCGCGCAACAGCAGCAACAGCAGCAGCAGCAGCAGCAGCAGCAGCAGCAACAGCAACGGTCCGCAAATGGGGAAGAGGATGAGAATCGACCGAGAAATGCAACGACGTCGGATCCGTCAGAGGCAGAAGGTCGTCGCTTCCCCGAGGGCCACGGCCTCCGACGGGCCGCGACCCACGAGGAGATCACGTCCACGGAGCTCCAGCTGTCGACCCGCATCTCGGCCACCGGCATCGGCATCGGCTACAGCGCCGCCCTCTTCCTGCAGTGCGCCGCGATCGGCATCCTCCTGGCCATGAAGAACACCACCTGGTCGCAGCGCGTGGTCCTCTTCGTCGTCGGCGTATGGTGGTCCGTGTTCACGGTCCCCACGGCGATGTGGCTGCGGCCGCGGCCCGGCCCGCCCCTCGTCATCGACGGCAAGAAGGACGGCATCAGCTGGCTCGCCTACCTCGCGTACGCGTGGAAGTCGCTCTTCCGCACGGTCAAGCTCGCGCGGCGCCTGTCGGACATCATGCTCTTCCTGGCAGGATGGTTCCTGCTCTCGGACGCCATCGCAACGACGAGCTCGACGGCCGTGCTCTTCGCCAAGACGACGCTGCACATGAAGCCGTGGGCGCTGGGCATGATCAACGTCATCTCCACCACGGCGGGCGTGCTCGGCGCCTTCGGCTGGTCGTGGGTCTCGCGCGCGCTGCGCCTCAAGCCCCACCAGACCATCCTCGTGTGCATCTGCCTCTTCGAGCTGATCCCGCTCTACGGGCTCTCGGGCTACCTGCCCTTCGTCCGGCAATGGGGCGCCGGCGGCCTGCAGCAGGCCTGGGAGATGTACCCCCTGGCGGCCGTCTACGGGCTCGTCATGGGCGGCCTGAGCGGCTACTGCCGCTCGCTCTTCGGGGAGCTGATCCCGCCCGGGTCCGAGGCCGCCTTCTACGCGCTCTACGCCATCACCGACAAGGGCTCGAGCGTCTTCGGCCCGGCGATCGTGGGCGCCATCATCGACCGCACCGGGAGCATCCGGCCCGCGTTCTGGTTCCTGGCCGCCGTCGTGGCCGTGCCCGCGCCGCTGATCTGGCTCATCGACGTGGAGCGGGGCAAGACGGAGGGCGAGAAGCTGGCAGAGACGATCGAGGGCTTCAAGGTCCTGTCTCGGGAGGAGCGCGGTTCCGACGAGGAGACGCGGGGGATGCTGGCCGACTACGAGGCATCGGTGCGGGCGAGCAGTCGAGCAGCAGCAGCGGCGGCGGCGGCGGCGGCGACGGCGGCATCTTAGGAACCAGTCATCCACCAGGGGCTCACAAGCTGGCAGGGCGGGCTGCCGTTCATGCATCTCATGCGTTGGATCAGGATGAGAGAGGCAATGGGATATTTCTTTGCATAGCCACGGCGTTTTCGACGGATGTAATGATGGTCTAATGATTTGATGAACGATCTACAATTCCCCATTCTGTTCTGGAATTTTTCGGATGTATTCAGGAGGAGATCTGGTGAACAATCTGTGTTTACCTTTGGACCTCGAGATTTACGCAGCTGGGGAGACTCCTAGATCAATACTGAGGCACGACAAATATAACGAACAAATTGAGGAGAGAGAATGTAGTTGTAGATTCATCGGAAACAGCATCGTGAACATGAGTCCAGCTTCCAGCTTTCAGCTTGAATGAACACATAATATTGAATCGCGACAGGGAGTCGAGCAAAACGCCTACCCTTGAGCTGGGGTTCACGATCGTCACGGAACTGACATCCAACATGAATCGATCACATCCAACATGAAATGGGAGTTCCGACAGCGATGGAGGGCATGGCTCTGTCGCCCAACTGCGTCACCCACCAACTTCTTTTTCATCATACATCCAGATAGAAGCCCTCCTCCAGCTCCGTTGACAGGGGCCGGTCCCCAGAGAACCAGAAATGGGCCCGCCTCTCCCTCCAGATGTACTCGCACGGAGGAGACGCAGGCGAACCTGATCGATGGGATTGGGATCTCCACGCACGCGATCTCGCACCCTCGCCTACATGTATTCAACATCAAATCCAGATACCATCAGCTACCACATATACTCCGTACTCGGCGCAGAGACCCGACAATCTCACCCATCCTGTGCCAGCCCCCAGTCAAAGTGGTCTCAGCGAAGCTCGGATACATCCGACGATCCTTGCTCCATCTTCAGGCCTTGGGGAGAAGGCCGCGAATCTGCGGTGCATCCCAACACGTACTACGTGTGCGGAGTTTGGAGATCGCAGCGCCTGAAATGCGTCCTGTCTCGAGCTCATCACATTGGATTCCGAAGACAGGGTGTTTGGCAGACGATTGCCTCTCGGGGCCTTTTTTGGAGGTGACCTTGGGGCGCAGAACGTAGCAGCGAGCGTGGCCCGCTGACGCGAGGAGCCTGTGCTCGCGCGCGAAGCCCACCCCTCTTCCCCCGCCGGTATCACGACGACGACGACGACGACGACGATCACGAGAATCACCGCCGCCTCCATACTGGTACGAGTACTATCCGACCGATATCACTACAGCCACTACCATCATGAGCTCCAAGTCGAGGAAACGTCCGTACGACGACAGCGGACCCAATGACAGCAAGAGACCCAAGAAGAAGAGCCACAGCAGTAATGACAATGACGGCGGCAGCAGCAACGACGGCAGCAAGAAAACGAGGGAGGGCCATGAGGATGACGATCACGAGCTCAACGACCACGACGACCACAGCGTCCACGACAACGGCAACGGCAATGGTGACCATGACAGGGACGGTGGCTCCTTGAACGGAGACGAGTACTTCGCCGAGTGCCCTTTCGCCGCGACGGTGCTCAGAGAGTCGGCCAAGGACGCGCGCGAGGGCCGTTTGGAGAAGGGTTGGACGCACAGCAGGAAGCACGGCAGTAGGAGAGCTTGGGCGCAGGATGCGCCGTTCCAGCCGAATGGGCGATTCAAGAAGGGCGGCTCGCTGGATGCGATCTACGTGGTGGAGCCGGAGGAGGAGTGGCAGGCCATGACGCGCTACAACAGCTTCGTTTGTGAGACTCCTCTTCTCTTCCTATTACTCCTTCTCCTTTCCCTCTGCCCCTCTCCCTTCTTTTCTTGGCTCTGCTACATGTTCTTTGCTCTCGTCTGGACTGTTCTGGTAGAAAAAAAGACACCTTCTGACCATGGGCCTGGACAGTAAACGGCGTCAAGTTCTGCGTCGACGACTTCATCTACGTCGCCAACGATCAGACCTTCGAGCAGCCCCTCAAGCCCCCCAAGACGAATACCAAGAGACCCGACGAGCACTGGGTGGCCAAGGTCCTCGAGATCAGGGCGGCGGACGAGCACCACGTGTACGCGCGCCTGTACTGGATGTACTGGCCGGACGAGCTGCCCGCGGGGCTGATGGGGGCCAAGAGGACGACGGCGGGGCGCCAGCCGTATCATGGCAAGCATGAGCTGGTCGCGTCGAATCACAGTGAGCAGCACTTCCTTCGTCATCTGACTTCTTTTTTTGCAGAGCTGGAGGAATGCCGGGATGGTTGGAGGAGAGAAATGGCTGACAGCGAGAGCAATGCCCCCCCCCACAGTGGATATCATCAATGTCTTTAGTGTTGCGACGGCGGCGGACGTGAAGCAGTGGGTGGAGTCTGACGACGATTCGGTTCAAGATGCCCTTTATTGGAGACAAGCCCTGGATTGCCGGACGATGGAGCTCTCGGTGCGTTCAATGTTCTCTATCAGTTTTCCCGCCAAGCTCTAGAGGGAAGATCCTCTTTGGTCTCTCAGACGTTCGATCAAGCTCTTCATCCAAGCTGATCGCTGACCCAGACAGACGGTCGATCTGATATGCCGCTGCGCGACCCCGGCAAACCCAGATGAGCTCCTAATCGGATGCACCAACCCCATCTGCGGGACGTGGATGCACCACGACTGCCTGCTAGACAGCATCTTGACCCAAGTCCACGACAGACTATGCGACGACACGCCACAGAGCGCCAGCACGGGCGCGAGCTTGATCCGAGGCGGAAATCGGCCACGGGGCCTAGGCATGCGCTCCGCAGTCAACGAGGAAAAGGAGGAGACGATAACGCTAGATACTGCGCGTCCTACGGCTGCCTCGAAGCGTGCATCCACGGGGCGGAAGGCGAAGTTGAAGAAGCCGTATAGCGGGCTCCTCGAGGCGAGGCTGAGGCTCGACAAGGACCCTCCGATTTGGGAGATTACGGACAAGAGGGGTGACAGTGGAGATGGAGACGAGGACAGGACGTGGACGGAGAGGGTGAACTGCCTGGTGTGCGAGTCCGTGATTGATTGATTGCCTGAGCGCTTTGAGGTTGATAGACCGGCAGTTCGAGGTGCATCTTTGGATGTCCATTCAAATGCGTTCATGGGATATGGGCGCTGGCGTTTGGGCGAAAGGTCTAGGTTGCGGACGACACTGGTAGCGAGAAAATCTCATGATGATACCACAGACGTCTCCCTCGCGCCTTGGCTAGTCGTTGTCCAAGCCGGTCTGAGGACCGAAGGTCTTGAAACTTACTCTACATGCTCGGACAGGTCGTTACAGACGCTCTGCGTCTCTTCACATACGTGCGACCATCGCGGGTCCTGCAGGTCGAATCTTGCATCGTGGAAGACATCGTCGTCGTCACTGCTCGGGCTCCAACTTGGATCGTCGTCGAGGTCTGGAAGGACGAGCGGCAGGAACGCCCAAGCTCCTGCCTCCACGCGACAAGGAAGGAGCTCCATCGCAGCTTCCGCGTCCAACGTCGACAAAACAATCCGAAAAATGCCCGAATACGGACTAGCTTAACACGACACACTAGACCGAAACGGGCAGTATCGTCAACTGTCCCTCTCTTCGACCCCACTCCCCGCCCGCTCCCCTGGAACACGATGATGAGCATCTACCTGGCATTGGCAACCTACTCGTGGCTCCTCAGTACAAACGACCGGGAAAGCAGACGCAGAGCGGCATCCATTGGAACATATTGTCTGCTGCCATCGTGGCATCGACGACCGGTTGGCCTACGACTCGACCACTCGAATATCACGCCCGCGGGACCGACACTCGAGAGAGAGCCTCTCGACCGCATCTCGGCTCGGTGACGTTCCGACTGCAACGCTGTGGCATTGTCGAGGCCATATCATCCGGCTTAGCCAGCCAGCCATCCATCCTCCCATCCAGCGAGCGAGATTGGAGTGCGAGCGATCGCATCGACGAATTGCAACCATGAGCGCGGATCCTTTCGACGCGGCGCTGTGAGTGTTCATCGACTGGTTTCGGGGGGGCTGTCACTCCGTCGACGATGATCCGTGACGTCTTGCTTTTCCGAACCCCCCCCCCCCTCAATCTGCTCGATATGACCCTCATCAGATCGAATGGCTGACGTTCCTCCTCCTCTCCCTCTTCTCCCTGGCACAACTCGCAGTGACCTCCTCCGCCGCCTCAACCCGAAGGACACGATGGACCACCTCAACTCGATCATCTCGCTCGCGCCGGACCTGATGGAGGACCTGCTCTCGTCGGTGGACCATCCGCTTACGGTGCGTCGGTGCAAGCAGACGAACAGGGACTACCTGATTTGCGACTACAACCGGGACGGGGACAGCTACCGCTCGCCGTGGTCGAACCAGTTCGACCCGCCCCTGGATGAGGGCGGCGTCGGGGGCGTGGGCCCGGGGGGCAACGAGGGCGCCGGCGAGGGGGCGATCCCTAATGAGAGGGTGCGCAAGATGGAGGTCAAGGCCAACGAGGCGTTTGACATTTACAGAGAGCTGTACTACGAGGGGGGCGTGAGCAGCGTCTACTTGTGGAACCTGGATGATGGCTTTGCAGGCGTGGTGCTTGTGAAGAAATGTACGTGTGCAGGGCTTCAGACTATTTCTCAGTTTCTCCCTCTTCGTCCCGTTTTCCCCCTACTTTCTCTTTTTTTTTTTTTTTTTTTTTTTTTTGGAGGGGAGGGA
>NIGD01000004.1:4608335-4625641 GCA_003055185.1 Escovopsis sp. TC | reverse complement strand
CTTCCTTCCCCCGCCAAGCCCAGCCCCGAGACATTCATCACCATCCTCCCAACGAACATCCCCGGCCAGCATCCCCGACCAGGTACGTTGCGAGCACGAGCACGAGCACTATGGATCCAGTCCATGGCCATCCCGCTGCTCCCTCCATGCATGGGCCCCCATACGGCAGACATGCATGGAGATGGAGGCGCCTCCAGTCCCAGCCCAGCCGCTGCCGCTGCATCATGTTGGCGAGCGTCGACAGCCTCCTCCAGAGGTCCTCTTTTGCATGGCTCATCTCCCCTCTCTGCATCTGCCATCATCACACCGTCTCTTCTCCACCCATCCTCGGCATTCCCATTACCATTCCGAGTCCCCAGTCCCCAGATCCAGTCCCCAGCACGGGTCCCCAAGCCCCCAGCCCCAGGTTCATGTCCCCAGTCCGAGACGGTGCAGCCTTCTTACCCGCCCCCCCCTGTCGTGATTCATTCACCACTGCATCTTTCCCCTCATGCTTGCCCTCCCCCTCTTTGCCTTGTTCTCTGTCTTTCTTGCCTGCTTCCAACCTTCATCCTCCCCTCTCTCCCTGCTTCCCCCCCTCCTCTCCACGGCACACCTCTGCCTTCTCTGCTATTCTGGAGCCTATCTCTGACGACCACATTCCTTCTTCTCGCTCGTTCCCCCCCCCCCCCCTCCCAGAATCAGGAGCAGGGAACTAAAAATAGCCGAACGGCAGTATTGCCTCGCCGTCTCTGATCGTTTCAGCCTCGAGCTCTCCTCACCACCGCCCGAAGACCCCCCGCCGCCCTACCTCGACGGCCACTTCCGAGTGAGCACCCGCGAGCACACTCGAGCTTCCACGAGCATCCACAAAAGCGCGTCCTCGATTCTCTCCCCTCTCTCCCATCTCTGCTCGCTCTCTGCCTTCTCCCTCCCTCCCCCAGCGGTCGCCGGACGACACATCCACGCAGTGAAGAGCTCGGGGGCAGCATCAAGAAAGACCTTGATCAGCCGGAACCACCAGACCCTCCGCAATAGATCCAAAAAGCTCATCTCCGAGATCACCTTTGAGGCAGCACAATGGCCGACGACAAATCCACCGTCCTCATCATTGGAGGCCTGGGATACATCGGCCGCTTCCTCGCCCTCCACCTCCACCAGAACAACCTCGCTTCCGACGTCCGGATCGTCGACAAGGTCCTGCCCCAGCTGGCCTGGCTGGCCCCCGAGTTCTCCGAGGCTTGCGCCCAAGTCAAGTTCGTCCAGGCAGACGCCAGCCGGCCCGGTAAGTCACCAGCACCACCATCAGCCAGATTTTCCTTCCCAGGAGATCCCACGCCCTCTTCTGCATCAATCCACTAACACCGGACCCTCTCCGTTGCCCCCTTCCGCAGACGCCATGTCCAGAGTCTTCGATCGACCAGATGGCAAGGAGTGGGACTATGTCTTCAACTGCGGCGGCGAGACGAGGTATTCCCAGGAGGACGAGGTCTACCGATTACGCTCCCTCAACCTGTCCATCACAATAGCGCAAGAGGCCGCCAGGCGCGGGGTAAAGGCCTTTGTCGAGCTCAGCACCGGCATGGTCTACAAGTCCGACTCGTCCCCAAGCAAAGAGGGCGATAAGCTCAAGCCCTGGAGCAAGATTGCCCAGTTCAAGCTGCAGGCCGAGGACGCCCTGTCCAAGATAGAGGGGTAGGAACCTCCCAGCTGGAAACGACCCAACCGCCGCCTTCCCATTTCCCCCCCTTGTGTTTCCCTCTCTTCCCTCTTGTTCTCTGACTCTCTGTCCCTCTCCTTTCGCCCGACCCTCTGTCCTCCAGTCTCTTGCTCTACTGACAAGCATCCAGGCTGAACCTCATCATCGTCCGCCTCCCTCACGTCTACGGCCCCTACGCCTCGCAGTGGGTCGCCACGGCGCTTTGCGTCGCCAGGGTCTACCAGTCGCTCGAGCAGGACGAGATCAGGTGGCTGTGGACCAAGGAGCTCCGCACCAACACGGCGCACATCGACGACGTCGTGAACGCCCTCTGGTCCATCTCGAGGTGGTACGACGCCGGCAAGGCCAATTGGGACGCGGCGAAGATGGGCCGGATCCCCATCTTCAATGTCGTGGACAAGGGGATGACGACGCAGGGCAAGATGGCCGACATCATCGGCGACATCTTCAACATCAAGACGGGCTTCCAGGGCCAGATCAAGAGCACGCTCGCGGGGATGAACCTGGATAACGTCGTCGACGACGCCAACGACGATGTCCTGGGGCCGTGGGCGGACCTGCTCGTCAACGCCGGCATCTCGCGGCCGGGCCCGCTGTCGCCGTTCGTGGAGAAGGAACTGCTTAAGGACACGGACCTGAGCATGGATGGCAGCAGGCTGGATGAGGTGCTCGGGTTCAAGTACAAGCACCCAACGATTACCAAGGAGCTCATCCTGGAGGTGTTGGACAGTTATAGGCGGATGAATTGGTGGCCGTAAGGGAAGAAAAGGGGGGGAGGGTTTGGAAGACCAGGAGGGAGGGGATGGTTGGCGAAGGGGGCTGTGTCTGGCTTTGGAAACGAAAGCGAACAGGACGTGGGATGAAGAGGCGGTGATGAGAGATTCTCGGAGAGGCTTGAGAGGCACCAGAGGCAGGAGGGGCAGGAAAGAGATCCACAGCAAGCGAGCAAGCGAGCGAGCATTTTCGAAACATCCCGTGACGGAAGGACGAGCCAGACGGAGGAACGGGCCCCCCGCTCGGTGGGAGATGAGCGCCATACTTGTTGTATCCTTGTTTTCTTGTTCATGATATTGCTACTGCTGCTGCTGCTGCTGCTGCGGTTCCTGTTGTTGTTGTTGTTGTTGTTGTTGTTGTTGTTGTTGTTGTTGTTGTTGTCGTTGCCGCCGTCTATGTTGTTTTGGCTGCTCTTGATGCCGCTGTTCTTGTTCTTGCTGTTGTCGAAAGGGGCATGGGTCTCGAGGTACAATGGGGCCGGGGAGGGCCTCACATGGAGACAACCTGTACCCTGCACGTGGGATATGTACCAGTATGTACTCGTATGCAGGCACGGTGATGGGCGATGGGCCAGTGTCGAGAAGGTGACGGTATCCCGGCACGATGAGGGCATCAGGCGTTGTGATCGATCGTATTCGAGGTACGGAGGACGGGGGGATGAGCTCCATCCATCCATGGACGTAGGGTACGAGTACTCGTACCTGGCCCCGTTGGGATCAATGTCCTCACCCCGCACCGGGAGCACCCACCGACATTGATGCATCCACATCCGTTGACCGGCCGTATTCCCGCCCGGTGAGCCCGTACGAGAACGAGTACGGAGTACGGAGTACGGAGTACTACTCTGTACATTCACTGGAGGTCAGCAATTCGGTGTACGGACGACCTCTCGTGCTCTGCAGGATTCCTCACTGAGTACGGAGTACGGAGTAGCAGTACGGAGTACATACTCGGTAGACAGAGGCACGAGGGAAATTCTCGACTTGTCATGAGGAACCTCGGCTGATGAGTCGGGCTGTTCCGCGGGCTGCACACCATCCATCGACCCTCGACCGTACATCCCCCTTCCCTTCGATCCATGGATAACCTCCTAGATGGTGGATGCCTTGAATCCATCATCATCTTACTCCGTGCGGAATACTCCGTATAGTGGACCGTTCGGTGAATGCCGGTACCTGACGAGTACTACTAGGTACTCGCTGATGAAGGGGACCTTCTGGTCTGGGCGAAGCTGAGAGAGAAGCGCCGTACCTGTGCGCAGTGCCATCGTGGCGGAGGTACTCGTGCTATACGGAGTACGGAGTAGTACCTCTCCATGTCCGCCCCTCCGAAGTCGAGGTTCGATCCACGGGACGCGGGGTACGGAGTACGGAGTACATGTACTTAGAGGTACAGTACGGAGTAGTAGTAGAGGTACTCCGTACGCCTGCCGCGGAAGGAGCGGCGTGGGAGGGGATCGGCGGGGAGCTCCTTCCTCCTCCACCGCGGCGACGAGGATACAAGAATGTGGGTCGGCGCCCTTCTGGACTGCCATCTTGGATCCTTTCACCTTCCAACTTCTTTCTCGTCTTCCCTGGAGCCTGGATCTCCACATCGGCTCGAAGAGGAGGTGGACATCCGGGGGCCGAGAGCGAAGAAAAGAAGACATCGGAGCGAAGGCGGGAAAGAAAAAAAAGAATACTATACTCCGTACTGCCCGGTATCAAGGGATACTCCGTGCTCCGTACTCCGTGCTGCGGACATATACAAGATGGCGGCGCCGGCGGACAAGACGATCAAAAACCTGGACGGTCGATGGAGCATGGTGAGGTTGATCCTTTTTCTCCCGGTTTCCTCTTTTCTGTTGATGAGCGCATGAGAGGGTCGTGGCCTTTTTGGTCGTCCATGTTGGTCGTCCATTGGAGTCGTCCGTCTCGGGTGAGATCCGTTCGTTGCGGGGGATCCATCGACGTCGTTGTTCCAAATGCCCGGAGGATTTGGTCCATCATCCATCCTGATCCATCCATCTGTGAGCACTAACATGGCCTTTTCCACCCCGCCCCAGAACAAGACAGTCTCGGACGACCCGGACCCTGTGCTCGCGCTTCAGGGAATCGGCTACCTCACGCGCAAGGCCATCGCCTACGCCCCCATTACCCTCGACTTCAAGCAGTACGACGGTCCCGCCAACGCCGGCAACGCGGACACCGCCACGCCCTTCACGCACATCGACATCGTGCAGACCGTCTTCCGCGTGAGCAGCACCGAGGAGCCGCGCTGCCTGGACGGCGTGTGGCGCCCGCGCCTGGACAAGGTCTTCGGCGCGGTGGAGGCGCGCTCCGTGTGGGTGAGCGCGGAGGAGCTGCGCGCCCAGGCGGCAGGGCTGGACGCGCACCTCGCCGAGGGTTGGCTCCTGGGCGAGGCGGAGGACGTGGCGGACGGGCGGCAGCTGGTGCTGACGGAGGCGAGGAGCACCGGCGCGGACGGGAGGTGGGACGAGAGCGAGGGGTGGTATGCGTGGCAGGTGTGGGGGTTTAGGGAGGTGCAGGGGGTGAGGAGGCATGCGAGGAATGTGGTCGCCAAGAGGGGGGGGAAGACGCTGCGGATCGTGCTGTACTATGACTATGAGGGGGCGGTGCCGTGAGGTGCAGGCGAGGCGGGGTGTGTGTGTGTGTGTGTGAAGCTGTCGTGACGCCGCGCTGCTGGTAGGATTGTCGCGACGTCTGCGATATTCGCGGTATTGTCGCGACATCCGCGATACGATACTGGGAGGGGGAACTCGATATGTGGTCGTCTTGTGAAGCAAGAGGTCGAGAGGTACGAGGTTGGATCCATATACGAGGGGTGAATATCTGCTGGTTCCAACAAACACGCAGTCGATGACGTGCTTGAATCCCAAAATTTCTTGATGCCATAGTTTTCGCATTTGTTTTTTTTCTTTTCTTGTTTCTTTGCCTTCCTCCTCCTCTGCTCACGCAGGCCTGCGGTTCACAAACTCCTCCAGGTCCTGCACCGTCGCGACGCCGAGCACGAAGCGCCTATCATCGTCGGTGATGACGGCGAATTCCTGTGCCCATTCTCGCTGTTGCTCCTTCTTTTCTCTCCCTTGTTGTTGCTCTCCCTCAAGCTGCTTCTTCTGGTCGTCGTTGTCGTCGTTGTCGCTGTTCTCGTTGTGCTTGTCCTTGTCTTCCTCAAGCCCGCCCCGGAAGAAAGCCTCGAGCTCCTCGAGGGGCGTCTGCATCGTGATGACGCGGTACCTGCGGCCGCGGCGCTGGAACCTGGTCATGGCGGCGGAGACGGGGTCGTCTGGGGAGACGGCGCCCGAGCGGAGGAGGGCGTGGAGCTGTGGGATGGAGAGGTAGCCGAGGAGGGCGCGGGTGCGGGCGTCGACGATGGTGAGGTGGGTGTAGTCGCGCTCGAAGGCGGAGAGGAGGGCGAGGGAGATGGGGTCGGAGGGGGTGAGGGAGAGGGCGGCGGGGGGTTCGAGGTCTTCGACGGCGGCCTGGGAAGGGCTTATGTTAGTTGGGGGACGATATGTACAAGTAGTGCCTGACTTTTCGAAGCGGTGAGGTCATAGGGCGAGGATGAGCGGGGGATGGGTTGGGCGCTGGATGACTGGGAGGTAGTAGGTAGGAAGGTAGGAGGTAGTACATGTAGGCAGGGACTCGAGGAGAGCAGCAAAGTATAGATGGGAGGATGTCAGAGGTTGAGGAAGGGAAGCAGGAGAGGGGAGCGTACGCCTCGGTAGCGGGAGGACCAGGTGGTCGAGGGGGCGGGCTGGTGGGCTGGGATGACGGACGTCATGGCGGCGGGGGACGGTCGGCGTTGTGGGTGAAGGAGGAGGATCTGAGGATGCGATGCTGGATCTGGCGATGAGACGATGCGGGGGGGGGGCGGATTGGAGGGCCGGATTGGAGAGCCGGATTGGAGGGCAGGCGCGGGATGCTGATCGCGGATGAAGTCGATGGTGGATGGGCTTGATGGATGGCGGAGAGATGGTGGGTGGAGGGTGGAGGAGCTCTGCGGGCGCGGGCAGCTGGGATTTGATGGGATCCAGATTTCAAGAGGGAGGTGGAGACTGCGGAAGCTGGTGCGTCTACCTGGACGGCCTAGCTCGGTGAGCTCGGTGAGCTCGGTGAGCTCGGCGCTACGTCAGGGCGGTTGTGGATTGCGCAGGCACCCGGCGTCCCAAGGTCGCCTTCACGCAGGTACGGAGTACGAGCACGAGCAATGGCGACTCAGCGGGAGAGCTGGGGGAGAAGAGGTGCCATACCAGTGATGAGCACTACGGGGCATGGGGTAGGAATAGGAGGAGGAGCAGGAGCTCGAAGTACGAAGACGGGCTGGATCGGTGGATGAATGGATCCATTGATCGATTCATGGGGAGTACGGAGTAGATGCAGGTGGATGACTGGATGACTGGATGACCGGATCCATGCAAGGGCTGCGGAGGAAGTCGGGACGGGAGGCGACGCAGGCGCCGTGATCTGCAGCCGCTGCGGATCGATGCGCGGGCGGTTGATGCATGGGCGGTGCGATGCAGGAGGCCGGGGGAGGATCAGGACGGCTACACGGACCGGTATTGTACGAGTACGGCGCACATGATGCCTGTACTGGTACGAGGACGAGTACGAGCCCGAGCCCGAGTGCCTACGAGGCCATCCATGGGCCCGGCGAGTGGAGCGCCAGGCATCCAGTAAGTGCTCCTTGATATGGAGTGCCCATACCAGTACTCCGTAGAGGGCATCCTGTCTGGAGCCGCGGCGTGGATCGACGGCGGTAACCCGATGGATCCATTCATCTGGATTCTGCCCACGGACGTTAGCAGGACTCCGTAGGACGAGCCAGCCTGCTCACTCGTCGAGTCAAGGGATCCGATCCATCTAGTGCTTGTATTCCGTACGAGTACTGGATCCATGGTGTTGACACCCCGGAGACGGCCGGTGCATCGCCATTCCCGGGCCCGCTGCCGCCCCGGTGGGTCCACCTGGATGAGCTTGACATTCTTCGGAGGGGAGTCTGCGCCGCCGTGAGTCATTCTGCCCATGGAGTGGATCTATGGATGCCTGTAGCCTCCCTGCGATGCGTGCCTCGTGTTCTGCGTGCCGCCAGTCGAGGTTCCAGGGCCAGAATCTGTTGATCCGTTGATGCATCATGATCATTGTACGGAATACTCCGGAGATGCATCCGAGGTCGTACTGGTCATGGGCAAGGTGCTCCGAGGTACGAGACCGCCCTGCGGTTTGTCGCAGCGGATGCAGGTAGCCCGAGGCGACGGACCGTCCAGGGCTACATCCATCCTCGTATCCCGGGCGGGCCAATCAGGGGCCCGGGGTGATGTCACCGATGGAACCACCGTCGAGGCGCTCCTTCCGTTGTCACGCTCGCTCTTTCGCCGGAGGATTCGCAAGTGGATCCATGAATTGTGTCCTCTCTGAGGCATCCCGGGTGGTACTACGGAGTACGAAGTAGGTACTTTAGGTAGGTGGGCGGAGGATCGTGTGCGATCGATGGTACGGAGTATACTCTTTGCACGGCGTAAGCTGAGGATCGAGGCGAGGGAGAGCCCTGGAGGAGGGATGACGGGAGGGGAGACGGGGAGACGGGGAGAGGAGGGGGGGAGGGGGGACGAGGGGGGACGAAGGGGGGACGAAGGGGGGCGGATGGATGGATGGATGGATGCACTGGAGGGACGGCCTGCACAGATAAAGTCCGCGGGCCCTCCTCCCCCCCTCCTCTCCCCCTCCTCTCTCACCCTCGTACATCATCCATCATCCATCATCCATCCAATCCTGCTCATCGCGTGTGACCAACTCTACCCCGTCCTCCGTCCTTGATTCCTCACTGGCCTTCGTTCGGCACCTCTCCACTCCATCTGTCCTCCTCTACGCAGTAGCTCCCTCTTCCCTTTCCCCGTCACTGAAGGCCACCTATTCTCGACTTCCCCCCACATGGCACACCTTGACCCCAGAATCGAGTCATTACCGGGCTCCTTCTCCCCCACCAGCACCATGGCTGCCCCGCCACAGGCCCCGGGAGCGAGCCTCGGCCCCACCCCGAGACAGGCGCGGCCCGAGCTCTACGGCGCGTGGTCCGTCGTCGACAAGACGCAGAAGCTCGGCGCCGAGGCATCCCGCGAGGTCGAGCGCGCCAGCGCCAGGGCCCAGGCGAAGACGGGGCATATCGAGATGTGGTCGGGCAAGTACTACGCCGCGTGCACCATGGGCGGCCTGCTGGCCTGTGTAAGTGGGAATTCTCGTCCCTGGATCCATTGGATGGATCCATGGTGGCAAGTCGCCGGCCGACCCAAACTCTGGCCCCTTGCAGCAGGCTGACGCCCGTCCTCCCAGGGCCTCACCCACACCGCCGTCACCCCCCTCGACTTCGTCAAGACCCGCCGCCAGATCGACCCCTCCCTCTACACCGGCAACTTCCAAGCCTGGGGGAAGATCTACCGCGCCTCCGGCCTGCGCGGCATCTTCACCGGCTGGTCCCCCACCTTGGTCGGCTACTCCCTCCAGGGCGCCTTCAAGTACGGCTGGTACGAGTACTTCAAGAAGACCTACTCCGACATCGCGGGGCCCGACGCCGCCCACCGCTACAAGACGGGCCTCTACCTCGCCGCCTCCGCCTCCGCCGAGCTCCTCGCCGACGTCGCCCTCTGCCCGCTCGAGGCCGTCAAGATCCGCATGCAGGGGGGCACGCCCAACCCCTACTCGGGCACGCTGCACGGCGTGCGCTCGATCCTGGGGGCCGAGGGCGTCGCGGGCCTGTACAAGGGCCTGGTCCCGCTGTGGGGCCGGCAGATCCCCTACACGATGATGAAGTTCGCCTCGTTCGAGACCATCGTGCAGATGATCTACGACCGCCTGCCGGGGGAGCACGCGCACTACTCCAAGGCGGCGCAGACGGGGGTCTCCTTCACGGCCGGCTATCTGGCGGGTATCCTGTGCGCGATCGTGTCGCACCCGGCGGATGTGATGGTGAGCAAGCTGAATGCCGTGAGGAAGCCGGGCGAGCCGTTCGGGACGGTCGTCGGGCGCGTGTATGCGGACATTGGGTTCAGGGGGCTGTGGAACGGGCTGCCGGTCAGGATCGTCATGATCGGGACGTTGACGGGTCTTCAGTGGATGATTTACGTGAGTCCAAAGCAACATGATCCCCCCCCCCCCCCCTTTTTTTTTGCCTGCCTTTTTTGCATCTCGCGTCTTTCTTGCCTTTCCCCCCAAAGTTTACGCCTTACCCATCCGTGCCCTGCCCTTTTCGTACTCGTACCTTGCCTATAGGGATGCCTCGCCCTTTTTTTGCCCTGCCCCTTTCCACAACTCGCCAGGCTATCCCTCACCTTTTCCCACTTACCCCTTTTCATTCTTCAATCCTTTCATGCCTCACCCTCTTCAGACCACTCCTCCTTGAGACCACTCCCCCTTCAGACTCTCCCTCTTCACCCTCCTTCTTCACCCTCCCTCTTCCGACCCTCCCTCTTCAGACCCCTACTCTTGGATGTTCATCCCTTGACCCTGTGCTAACTCCTCCCAGGACTACTTCAAGATCTTCATGGGCCTCCCCACAACGGGCGGTTCCGCCGTGGCCAAGCCCGACGAGAAGAAATAGAGACAGACCAAACGGCACCCACGCAAGCGTCGGCTGCAAGCTGCCCCTTTTGGCTCCTGCCTTCACAAGATGTATGCTGTCCCCAATCCTTCGTACTCCGTACTCGTGTTCAATATACGGAGTACATCGCTCACGTCAACTCTTCAGGACAGTCAACACACATGCACACAGAAAGACACCAAAAAACAGATAGAGCAAAAGACGGACGGCGCCATCAGAGGGCGTCTCGGGCCTGGACTCCGTACAAGTCCTCCTACACCCTACCTGTGCGAGTACGAATACGCGGTCCGGTAGCATCCGCTAGACATGCACCATCCTGTCCTCGCGTTGTCCATACAAGTGCTCATCTACTCCGTATACGTACGAGTACAGAGAACGAAGTACGCCCTGTCCAGGCCTCGAATAGAATGGATCTCGCGCATGGATCAGCCGACAATGACGTGCATGCAAGGCCTGTCGGTCAGCTCCCCGCAGTCACAATGGATCAGGAGAGGTCCAGGCTGGGTGGAGGGTTGGATCAAGCTACGGAGAGCCCGTACGAGTACGGAGTACGGAGTACGGAGTAGGAGTACCTAGTACCGGCCAGGAGGAGAGGGGGTGGCCGCGGTCCTACCATGCCGAGGACATCACGGACGGCGTGCTCCGTCGTATTGTCTGGCGCTCTGCATTCGTACAGAATATGGCGTCTGCATTTCGTGCTCGTCGTCGTCCCCGTACGGCTCCTGCACTTGCTCATACTCGTACTGGTACTCTACGGTTCCTCGTTCTCGTTACTCCACGGTCTCTCGTTCTCGTTTCCTCCACGGTTCCCCGTACTCCGTACGGAGTACTCCGTACTCCGTAGATCAAATGGGCATGGAGTCTTGCGGGGTCGGGGTGGTGTGGGTAAGCACGCGCGTGGCCCGATGGGGCGTGGCATGAACCTTGGTCTTTGGCCGGCGCGATTCAAATTCTGCCGTGATGGGTGCAGAGGGGGTACGGAGTATGTATCATTGATGCTCCCATTGCACTCTGCCGGGGGAGCCTCTGGGGAGGGCATGGAGTACGGAGTACGGAGGACTCCGGGAGGACTCCTCCATGCTTCTGATCGAGTGCTCCGCACCTACGGAGTGCAGGGTTCGCGGTCCAGGGCCCGCAGCTCCTCTTACCCATCTGGAAGTTCTGAGAGCTGCTTCATCCTTGGAGTTAGGGACCGGGTGTTTGGAGGACGTTTGTACGAGTACGAGTACGAGTACTCCGTACTGCGCAGGGAGACGAAGACTGGAGGATGACGTTGAGGATGGAGCGTGTCGCCGCGTGGAGCAGGACGACGATGGAGCATGCACGCAGTAGTCCGCACCCACGATGGGGTCACCGCGTACGAGTACGGAGTACTGCGTACCAGTACGGAGTACGGAGTAGAGCAGGACGATGATGGAGCATGGAGAAATTTAGGGAGGGCAGGCTGTCGATCTCCGGCATGGGGGCGGCGGGCCGGCAGGAGGGCCATGGCGAGGCGTGCTGTCCTCCGCATTTCGGGGGCGCCATCTGGGGTTGGGTCGGGCAGGTGGCAGCTTTGGGCGCGCCTTGCATGCGGCCATGGGGGGATGGTTTTTGGCGTTTTGTTTTTCTTGCTTTCTGGGTTTGCTTCTTCTTCTTGCCTTGCTTTTGCTGCTTGCTCGAGGTCACTGTGCGAGCTCGAGGTCACTGCATGGGGGGGGGGAGGGGGGGAGAAGGGGGGGGGCTCGTACTCCATGGAGGGAGCATGGAGGGAGCATGGAGGGAGCATGGCGCATGGATTGGAAGATGGACCTGGAACGTGGAGGGAACGTGGAGCTGGAACGTGGAGATGTCTCTGGTCGCTTGGGTCCATGTGCAGGCCGAGGCTCGAGTCCCCACTCCCGCGCAGCGTCGCCGAACCCCATGCGGGAGAGGGAGAGTTGGCACGCCATGTGTCGAGGGAACGAGCCGGGAATGCCTGGCCTTCCTGCGAGGGGCATCGAGAAGGTGGGTGGCAGTGGAAGGGGCCGTCGCGAGGATTGCGGGTGAGGCGAGTAGATACTCGTACCCTCGTGATGGACTCGCAGTCAGCAGCTCCCCTGAGGCTGTCGAGATGCAGCGGAAAGGAGCCCTGGAGTGCGTCGTACATACGGAGTACTGGTACATCTAGATACTACTCCGACCCGTCCTCCTGCTCCTTGTACTGTGCCAGGATGGATGTTCACGTTGTGGGGCCGGGGGGGGGGGGGGGGGGGGGGGAAGGAGGGGGATGGAGAGGAAAGAGGGGAAGGTGGTGTGACGCTGGCGGCTTGGGTCACGCCTGCCATGATTTCGCAGGCGCCCCGGCGCTGACCAAAGGAACGGGTTCTCCGTTGGAGACTGACCCCGGATCCAGGGAGGGACGAAACATCTAGATCCTGGATGGAGGGTGGAAAGATTGGATCCAGGATGGATGGGGGGGGATGGATGGATGGGGGGATGGCGGAGGAGGGCGCAGAAAGGCGGGGGTGAGCCTGTATCCGAGACCATCCAGCACGCTGAGCCCGCCGTGGGTGGGCAACGCGGGCGGGCGGGCACAGGTTCCCGTACGGGCATGCACAGGAACCGACACGGGGAACTACGAGTACTAATACTCCGTACTCCGTACTCCGTACGGAGTAGTAGTATCAGATCGCAGTACTACTATACCTGGAGGCTGGTCCTGAAGGGCGGCTTGCGGCCGCATCGGCGGTAGTGGGTAGACGCCCTTGGCGGGTGCCAAGACGCTGCCGCCGTCGCCGAACCCCAGGATTCTACGACGCGGTACGGAGCGCTGTGCCGCTGACGTCTTGTGGTACTCGTACCTCTCCGTACGGATGGATCAATAGATCCATGATGCTCGCATTCAGGCACGATTCCATGCTGTGCCTGGATTGCCTCCAGATGCTCTACTACCAGGTACTAGTACCAGTACCAGTACGAGTACTACTCCGTAGTACTAGTGGAGGGAGGCGGTGTTGACCGGACGCGGCGCCTCTCCCGCTGCACAGTGCAGAGATCAAGGCACTCACTGTCTACCTACTGTCAGGCGAGACGTACTCCGTACTCCGTACTCCGTACCGGTACTCGTACGCCTCCGACCACAGCCTCCAGGGCGCTCCGCGTCGAGGTCGCTCGCGAGTCTGGGGTTGGCGCGAGCCGCATGGGTCAGGCCGACAGCGCCTGTTCTCGTGCCCCGTACCGGAACCTGGCAATTACCCCGTACATGTACTAGGTAGTAGTACTAGTATTCCGTACTCGTAGTACCTGGTACCCCGACCTGCGTGCTCGTATCGCGGGTGCCCGTACTCCGTACTCGACGACCAGTGGAGGCAGTGATGCCGCCGGCCCCTTCCAATTCAACACATGGCGGGCTCCTTCTTTCCATCCAGATCTTCCACCGTCTGTCTTTGTCCCTGCCTACTACGGAGTACAACGAGTACTCGTAGGTTCCTGTGCAGGTGTAGTACTGCTCCCACTAGTAGGTAGTTTTAAGGTAGTACAGAGTACTAGTAGTTAGGGAGTACGGAGTACCGGTATACGAGTACTAACCTACTAGTACTTTTACTACTACCTAGTAGTACTCGTACCTCTACTACTCCGTACAGTACTAGTACCTGTACTTGCATTTGTGCCTGCGCCTGCGCCTGCGCCTGCAACCTCCATTCCTCCTCCATTTCCCTTCCATCAATCTTTTCTCGTCCTTTCTCGACGTGCATACAGGGGGGCGAGAAAATCACCGAGCCCTCGTCCTCGTCCATTCATCCATCCATGCTACAGATCGCTCGTGCAGCAACAGAGGCAGCAGCGGCAATACCAACAGCGACGGCGACAGCGAAAGCAGCATGCCTCCTACGCCAACACTTTGACGGCTGCCTGTCCTGGATTCTCCTCCTCTCCCTCCTCCTCCTCCTCCTCCTCCTCCTCCTCCTCCTCCTCCTTCTCTCCTCCTCCTTCTCCCTCTTCTCTGCCTCTTCCTGCTCTGGCCTCTGCTTCTCCGCTTCATTCTTCTCTGCCGCCGCTTCGTTCACTCGAGACGCCACCCCCCCAACCCTCAACATCGGCTTCTGCGACACTTCCTGAGCCGCCCTCTCTTCCCTGCCGTGCCTCGGTGGTCGTGTCGTCGGATCGTCTGCTAGCGTCTCGAAGACTCTACAAAAACCCTGACCCTTCTTGTCATACCTCAACGCCGGTATCCCGCGGTCCCATCGACGAGACTTCGGCGGCTGCCCTCCGCGCTCTGCCGGACACCGACGCCGATTCCTCTGCTCTCTCGCGAATCTTCCTCGGCCGGCCTGGACGTCTCGCACCTCGGCCGATGCGAATGGCTGAATAACCACCGAGGCTCTCGGGCAATCGACTCCTTCGAGCAGTCGCCGCGCCGCCCTGGCCGCCGCTCCATCTCCTTCGACCATCTGCATTCCGCCCGTCCCAAAGATTCCTCCCCTGCCTTGCGAATACGAGCACACGAGCGTCATATATACACTACCGCCACATCTCTACACCGGGTACCGCAAAGTACCAATAGATCAGCATGGCCGGCTTCTTCACCAAGATCAAGAGCCCAGCGGCGGTACGTCTCGTGCTGATGTGTTGATCCGTAGTAGACGGATCGCAGCAAGAGGAAAAGCGCTCCATTCGTCTCGTATCGCGAGCTGACATTGTTCTTTCTGCTCTGCTGTCAGTCGCCGACGACACAAGCCACGAAAGATGCTTCGCCCAAGAAGAAGGACGATATCCTCACTGAGGTCACCCCGCTGGAGAAGATGCTCCTCAACGCCGGGCCCTTGCGTCAGGACGGCACCGACAAGTTCCTCGGATTTGAGAACGTATGTGATAAACATGCCCAGTGCCCCAATATCCCCCCCCCCCGCCGGGGCGCCCTGCGACCTCCAGATTCGTGAGCTGACTCGTCGACGCAATCGCAGTTTGGAAACACATGGTACGATCGCGCCAATCTCACGAATGCATGAAAGAGGAATGCCTCGATGCGTCGACTAGGAGTGACGGCCTCGCAAGAAGAGCAGAATTCCCGCTGACCCCCGTGACAGTTACTGCAACTCGATCGTGCAAGCTTTATTCCATTCACAGCTCTTTCGCGAGAGCGTCGTCAACTATCCCCCTCTACCTCCCCCATCGCCCGCCGACTCGCCCTCCGAAACCATCAATGTCTCCCATCCCATAGTCCCCGTGACGCTCCGGCCCCCATTGAGACCGGCGCCCCCTCCTCAACCACAGAAGAAAGGCGGCAAAGAGGCGTCCAAATCCAAGACCAATCTAGCAGCGCAACAGACGCCAGCTCCCGCGCCGTCCGGCCCGCGGCCGGAGGACAAGCCGGACACGCCCGAGTACAAGAAGAAGCAGGCCATGATGAAGGGGCCCATCCTCGAGCTCTCGCGCGAGAACGCGCTCTCCTACGGCATGGAGGAGTGCACCTTCACCGGCCTCAAAGACATATTCCTCGCCATCCAACAGAGCAACAGCAGGACAGGAGTCCTCAGTCCCCAGCGTTTTCTCGAGATCTTCAAGAGAGATAACGAGATGTTTCGCAATTCCATGCACCAGGACGCGCACGAGTTCTACGGCGTCGTCCTGAACGACGTCATCGCAAATGTCGAATCGAACGCGAGGAGGACTCGGGAAAGACTCATGGGGACCCAGGAGGACGGACTCGTCTCGTCCGTCAAGAACGCCCTGGGCCCCTCGTTCGCCCACGACAATCTCAATGGCTTCCGTACCCACAGCACCGGCTGGGTGCACGACATCTTCGAGGGTCTCCTCACATCCGAAACCAAATGCCTTACGTGCGAGACGGCCTCCCAGAGGGACGAGACCTTCCTCGACCTCTCCATCGACTTGGAACAGCATTCTTCCGTAACATCGTGCCTGCGCAAGTTTTCAGCCGAGGAGATGCTCTGTGAGCGGAACAAGTTCCATTGCGACCACTGCGGAGGACTGCAGGAGGCCGAGAAGAGGATGAAGGTGAAGAAATTACCGAAGATCCTTACCCTCCACCTGAAGCGATTCAAGTACACGGAAGACTACAGCCGACTGCAAAAGCTCTTCCATCGCGTCGTATACCCCTACCATCTCCGCATGTTCAACACGACCGAGGACGCGGAAGACCAGGATCGACTGTACGAGCTGTATGCCGTCGTCGTGCACATCGGTGGCAATGCATACCACGGCCACTACGTCTCCATCGTCAAGACGCAGGACCGCGGCTGGGTTCTGTTCGACGATGAGATGGTCGAGCCCGTGGACAAGCATTTCGTCCGCAACTTCTTCGGTGACAAGCCAGGCATGGCGACGGCGTACGTTCTCTTTTATCAGGAGACGACCTTTGAGAAGTTCCGCGAGGAGCAAGAGAGAGAGAGCATGGAGGAAGCGGAGGCGGCGGCCCAGACCACGAGTAATGTCGGGCCGGCAGACGTCCCGCTGAAGAGACAGGCCACACAGCCAATCCCCGCGACGCCACATCTGGAGCAAGAGTCCCTAGAAAACTTGGCGCATGCCAAGACGGCCCCCGGCGCGGCCGCCTCGATGCCGTCAACACCGACGAGCGAGGCGATCCCACCACTGCCGAGGCCGCTCATCAACGGCGCGGCCGCGACCGCCAAGGTGCCGCATACTCCAACGGCCGCCGTGGCGCCCGTCAGCACGCCTGCGAGGTCGGAGGCGAAATCAAAGGACGACCTGAAGCGGGAGAAGAAGGAGCGGGAGGCGGCAGACAAGGCCGCCAAGCAACTGGAAAAGGAGAAGGAGAAGGAGCGCGAGAAGCAATCGCGAGAGGAGAAGCAGAAGGCCAAGGAAGAATTCTTCAAGATGTCGCAGTCTCGTCGGATGGAGCACGAAGACCTCCAGCGAGCCCTCGACGCCAGCAAGAAGTCGGCGGCGCAGGAGGAGGACGCGAGGAAGAAGGAGGCCAACGGGCTCCCGACCAGCAGCAGCAACGGCGCGGCCGCCAATCACGCGTTCGGCTTCCTCGACAGGTCAAGGCAGCGGAGCAAGTCGGTGTCGAAGAAGAGCTTCAACCTCTTCAAGGACAGCAAGGACAAGCAGGGCCACCATCTCCCCGGGGACATGGCGAACGGAGACGCGCCCGAAAGACAGGACAAGTTCAAGGGCCGTCTCAGCCTGGGCATCGGGAGGAAGAAGAGCAGCAACGTGTTGGTATAGAGGATCTAGAGCTGCTTTGTCCGCCTCTTCCTTCCGCTTTGCCATCTTCTCCCCTGGCGCCCCC
>NIGD01000004.1:4580507-4591256 GCA_003055185.1 Escovopsis sp. TC | reverse complement strand
CCCCCCCTCCCCCTCCAACAAAGACTGCACAGAGCACCGCGGATCCCCCTCCATAACTGACCTCCTCCTCCATCCCCGACGTCTTGTGCTCACCCCTCAACCAGTCTCTCTCAATGCCCCTCCAGATCCAAGCACAGGATGTCCAGGTCCCATGTCATCCCCCATAAAGGCCCCTCGGACAACCTCACTGGACCGCTTAAAATGCTGCCATTTTGCCGGCATTAGCAGCAAAGTAAACGAACGAGACAAGGCCGCGCTCGCTACGGAGTACATACTCCTCCTCTAAACACCCCTCCCCCCCCTTCACCCTCCTCACCCTCCATCTTCCTTTTCTCCTCCTCCTCCTGTTCTTTTTTTTTACCTCTCGTGGACCACACCGACAGTGACATCGCTCTCTGATACGGAGTAGATCCACCGGCAATTTCTGGCCTCACGCTCGCCTGAATACGTGAACCATCCATTGCATTCTCGGATCCCACCCCGCGAGCTCTATTCGACGGCGAACCGTTCCCGAGAGACATACGGAGTACTTTGTACGCAGGCATAAGAGAAGATACCTACAAAACAACAGGCAGGCAGGCAGTCAGTCAGACAGGCCAAGGGAGAGAGAGAGAGAGAGAGAGAGAGAGAGAGAGAGAGAGAGAATACTCGCAACTCCATCTCGCTCCACTCCAGACTCAAGCCGCCATGGGCGACCTTTCTCGCAGCCAGCTCCGGGCCTGGTGGAAGGAGAGCTCCGTCTACCAGGTCTACCCGGCGTCCTTCCTCGACACCACGGGCTCCGGTGAGGGCGACCTCAGGGGCATCATCTCCCGCGTTGACTACCTCAAGACCCTCGGCGTGGACATCGTATGGCTCTCGCCCATCTTCGAGAGCCCCCAAGTTGATATGGTTGGTCGACCCGCCCTCGTCTACACATAGTACATCATACAGCATACATCATACACCGTACATCCCGCATGATCCAAGTGACATCCATCACTACCTGTCCGAGACACACATACACACGCACACGACATCCTCGCGTGATGCCATCCCTGGGGCAGTCCAGGGGAAAGTCGAGAGGGGGGATGAACCGAGAAAGGGACTGGATAGGGGAAAGCGTTGCAAAAGGGGGGAAAACAAGGTAGAAAAAAACATCCTCTGACATTGGCGCGTCCGTCTTCTCATCTACGTAGGGCTACGACGTCAGCGACTACAGGACCATCGACCCCCGTTTCGGCCACATCAGCGATGTCGAGGAGCTCAGGGACAGGCTCCACGAGAGGGGCATGAAGCTCGTGCTCGACCTCGTCGTCAACCACACCAGCGACCAGCACGCCTGGTTCAAGGAGTCGCGCAAGTCCAAGGACAACCCCTACCGCGACTGGTATGTCTGGAAGGAGCCCAAGTACGACGCCCACGGCAACCGACAGCCCCCCAACAACTGGGGAGGGCATTTCCAAGGTGAGCCAGCAAGACACCCGTCCATCTTCTGACATCCAGAAGCACACATTTCCAGTCCCCCCCCCCCGCACTGACACAGGGCTCTGTATTCAGGCAGCGTCTGGGAATGGGACGAGGCCACGGGCGAATACTACCTGCACCTCTTCTGCAAGGAGCAGCCCGACCTCAACTGGGAGAACCCGGCCGTCCGCCACGCCGTCCACGACATCATGCGCTTCTGGCTCAAAAAGGGCATCGACGGCTTCCGCATGGACGTCATCAACTTCATCAGCAAGGACCAGTCCTTCCCGGACTCGGACCGCGCCGTCCTGCCCGGCGCCGAGTACTACGCCTGCGGGCCCCGCCTCCACGAGTACCTCAAGGAGCTGGGGGCCATCCTCAAGAAGTTCGACGCCTTCAGCGTCGGCGAGATGCCGTGCGTCTCCGACCAGTGGGAGATCATCAAGGCTGTCGGCGCGCACAGGGGGGAGCTCAGCATGATCTTCCAATTCGACATGTAAGTCTTGCAACCAAAGGAATCCAGAAGAAAAAAAAGGGCAAGGAAGGAGACAGGGAATTGCCAAAAGGGGGGGGGGGGGACGGGAGGCCAATTTTTATTGAAACGCCAGTCTCTTGTGCCCGGCTGCAAAAGGGGAAGACAACGAAGGGGGAACAAAGGGGAAACGGGAAGAGGGGCATAGGGCAGGAAGGGGCCTCAGAGGTTGCAAAAGGAACCAGCACGCTAACCCGCCCCAGCGTCGAGATCAACTACGGCCCCCAGGGCAAGTTCTCCCCCAAAGAATGGCACCTCACCGACCTCAAGGCCATCGTCTCCAAGTGGCAGACCTTCATGTACGAGCACGACGGCTGGAACGCCCTCTTCCTCGAGAACCACGACCAGCCCCGCGCCGTCAGCCGCTTCGCCTCCGACGAGCCCCGCCACCGCGTCGCCGCCGCCAAGCTCCTCGCCATCTTCCTCCTCCTCCAGGCCGGCACGCCGTTCATCTACCAGGGGCAGGAGATTGGCATGACGAACATTCCGAAGGACTGGCCTATCGAGGAGTACAAGGACATTGACTGTGTGAATCATTGGAAGTACGTCAAACATTTTCAAACATTTCAACCCCTTTTCCCCTTACCGTTCTCCCTTCCTCCCCTTCGCCCTTTTCCCTGGTCTTGGCCCTTCTCTCATTCTCTATCTTGCCACGCCCTCTCTCGATTTCCCCCTCTTCCCTTCGCAGTGAAAACCCGTCCCCCCTAACCTCTTATTGCCGAAACCTCATCAGGCTGCACGAAAACGACGACGCCGAGACCAAGAAGCTCCTCATGAGCCAATACCAGCAGAAATCCCGCGACAACGCCCGCACCCCGGTCCAGTGGGACACCTCCCCCCAGGCCGGCTTCTCCTCCAACCCGCACCCCTGGATGCGCGTCATCGACAACTACAAGCAGGGTGTCAACGCCGCCGCCCAGACCGCCGACCCGGCCTCCATCTACCACACCTACCGCGCCGTCCTCGCCGCCCGCAAGCGCCACCTCGACGTCTTCGTCTACGGCGCCTTCGAGCTGCTCGACCAGCCTAACGAGCGCGTCTTCGCGTACAAACGTACCGCGCCCATCAAGGACGCGGGCGCGGCGCTCGTCGTGTGCAACTTCTCGCCAGAGGACGTCGCGTGGAATATGCAGGCCGCGGTGGGGGGCGGTACAGCACCCAAGGAGGTGCTGCTGAGTCCGCGGGGGAGGACGCTCGATGAGCTGGTGAAGGGGGGAAAGATGGAGCTCGGGCCTTACGAGGCGGTGGTGTTGCTGCTGTAGAGCGGGGAGCGCAGGAGGGGTTGTCAGGTGTCGCTGCTGGGGGGGGCAATATAGAAGTGGTTGTCAAAAGGGCCGAGACTTGAACAATCTCCTTGAGGGATCCACAGACACCCATACACACTTTGATAGACTAGATGTTTATGAGCTTGGCTTGGGATAAAAGGGGGTGAGGGAATTCAAAAAAGGGATTTCAGAGTTTCAGATACAGACAATCCAGCAATAGATTAGACTATTCCCTTGTGGCTACAAAATTGAGTCGCGATGTAGACAACTCCGCAGTCCGATACCCAGACGGCGCGGTAGCACGCTTCTGCGATGGCAGCTTGAGGCTATGACCTACACATATACGTGGCAGTCAGGGCGAAGGTCTTCCAGCCAGCTTCCTCAGAGCCGCGAGCAGCACACAATGCGGTGAAGGCCATCGACAAGACTCCCGATCGAAAAGTATCGACCACCCAGAGACATATCACAATCTCCCCCCCCTTTATCCATCCAGCCAGACAGAGACACCCAAAGGAGAAGAACAAAACAAAGAAAGCGCAATGCGGCGTACATAGATGCAACCACCCCTCAGACCTCCTCATGCACCATCTCGCCCACCGCCTTGCTCTGCTCCATGATATCCCTCGCCGCCTCGGCCGACACGCCCATATCCTCCGCAATGAGCTGCACCGCCAGCTCCGCCACCAGCACGGACTGGATGAACGCCGCGGAGCCCCTCCCCGCGATGACCTTGTCCGAGACGGCATTGCGCTTGAGCAGGCCGCCGAACTCGCCGACGAGGTAGTCGCACATGAGCACAAACCCGCGGGGGCCGTAGTACCCCGGGTTGAGGTTCTCCTCCTTCTTCATGTCCCTGGCCTGGCCGGCCTCGATCCTGCTGGCCAGCTTCGCGCGGTAGTGCGACGGTCCATTGCCGTCGCCGTCGCCATCGTTCTCATTGTTGATGATGCCGAGGAGGCGGCCGCGGTGCTGCGCGAAGCGGCCCTCAAGCGCCTGCCAGTCGACGTCCGGATACCCCCGCTCGTTCCACGTATCGAGGGCCGTCTGCCGCTTGTGCGCCCGGCAGAACTTGGTCTGCATGCGGACGTTGAGCCGCCTGCCCTTGGAGAAGTCCTCGAGGAGGCTCTTCTCGACGGGGGCTTGACACCACGGGCACAGCGTGGCCGTGGTCTTTGCCGGCGACACCAGCGCGTCGAGCTCCAGCAGGGTTCCGGTAGAGGGGGTGCTGATGATGGAGGGCACGTCGGACAGGGCGTCGCTATCGTCGCTGATGTCCCATGTTCCGGAAACGTCCGTCTTGGAGGTCGCGAGCTGCGAGAGGGTTTCCGGGACCATGAAAGTCTTCGTGAGTGGGGACGAGAGTAATGCATCTTCGGGATCGGCCTCGTCCGCTGGGTCGGTCTTTTGCTTGCCCTTTGTCGCCGGTTTCCTCAACCTGGATCCCGCGCCGTTGGCGTTGCGTCGTGGCGCCCGGATGATCGGGCCCGATTTCTTGTCTTTTTTGTTGCGCTTTGCCTTGTTTGCCGGGGCAGAGGCTTCATCGCTGGAATCAGTGAGATCAGTGAGATCAGAAAATTCCTCGGGAATGCTGATCCGCCCATTCGTAGATTTCTTGGACTGAGGGGTTGCGTCCAGATCATCGCTCGGGAAGATCAACTTTCTCGCATTCAGGGGGCTGGTACTTGTGGTCGCCTTCAAGGGGGTATTCTCAGCCGTTGGAGGTTTGAATCTGACACGGTCTTCCGAGCCACTGTCTTCTTCGTCGATGATCGACTCGCTCGCGGCTAAAGAAAGAATCAGTCAAGAAGCTCTGCGGAGATCCAAGCAGGGACAGATGGTACCTTGGGATTTCTTTGTGAGCTTGTACGTTCGAGTCTTTGATCGACCAGTAGTCGTCTTTGTGAAGCCATATTCGGTCTGGTGATGGTCCAACGACCTCGCTCCGAATTTGGAGGTGGCCTTCTGCCCCTTTCTACCTTGACGATCCCCCTCGTCCTCCTCCTCAATCGGCTCCTTCGACAGTTTCCTCTTCTTCCTCGCGCCGATGGATCGGGTTTCTCTGGACGCCCCATTGTGTCGCTTGGTTTGGTCATGAAGGCCTCCAGCTACCGGGCGAGCTCGACGGCCGTTTGGAATTGCCTGAGGTTTTGACTGGAACAATGTTGGTTCGATGTCGCCTCGGCCACTTCGGCCAATGAGCTCATCCTCGGAACTGTCTGCCAATGTGTCGTCCCGTGGAATCTGGAGTCCTCGACTGGATTGACCATCCGAGTCCTCGTTTTCATGATCGTTCTCATCATCGGTGGACATGGGGGGCGCATCGACAGCTACCGGCTCCCTGCTCTTGCGAGCCATGCTCGTGGTCTGCGCCTTTGCCGTTGCGGCTGCGCTACTAGACCGCGCCCCGGCCATCGTGTCTGTCGATGACTCCTGTGTCTTGTCGCCTCTTCCTGGAAGTTGACTTAACAGGGACGACGTCGCCTGGAACCTGCTCAGACCGACTCTCCGTTGCAGGGAAGTGCCCATAATGAATCCGCTGGTCGCGGTATCGGAGTGCAGATTCTCGGGCACGCACTGCTCAGCACTGCATCCTCATGCGGTCTCCCTTCCTGCTGCTAAGCTCGGGTTGAGGACAGCCAATTGTCGCCTCTTCCCACCCCCTCTAACTCAGAGGCCGGGATGGCTGATCAGGTCCTGCACGATGCGATGCTGGCGTCTGCTCACGGTGCCCGGCCGGCAGCTGGGAATCTCGGGCCCTGGATATGCCGGCGGCGCGTGTCTGCGATGGCGCGTGTCCTGCAGGGTCGCGGCAAGGCTCGTGATTGTTGAGTGCACGAGGCTTCGCTCGCTCACTCTTCGAGATGCCGTCGGGAACGAGTTGTCGATGTCGTGCGGCAGGATTTGGTGAACCGCCTAAATGTGAACCTGCAGGCTGGCTCCTCAATGGCGGGGTTCAGGTCTCACAAGGATCTATGCGGGCTGAGGGTCCCAATGTGACCGAACGAACACCTCTCAGCCGGTCACGGTTGCACGACGCGTTCTCTGCAGCGCCCACGCCTTTCTGAGGGGTCGAGCCACGCTAGTAGTATGTATCATCAAGCTCATCTGGGAAGAGCACCGGGCGAGGCTTTCGTCGATGTGGATTGGATGGATCAATGCCTTCAGCTGGAGGATACCGAGATCTTGTGTCTAGGCATGCGGGATAGAAAGACGTCAGCGGATGAGGACTTTGGGCAGATCAGAGACCGGGAAGATTGGCCGTACGGATGTTCAGCAAACCGAGGAGTCAGCGCAATAGGTCGACAACATGGTCGGTCCGTGGTTCGCGATTCAATGGGCTCTCGCTGATGCGGAGCTGCGAGAAGTCGCGATGTGTCCGAACCGAAGTTGCATCGTGAATCGCCTCATCGTCGTGAAGTCCCCGTGCCAGCTCCAGTGGAGTCGTTGTGCGCGGACCCGCTAGAGGCTTCAGCGGTCGACAGGAACTGTTCGCCGATCTCCAGCGGTGAATCCCGACCGCCTCCAGCGTGCTTGGCGACGTGGACGAGCACTAGACTCGCTGAAGGAGACCATCCAAGCGCCCTGGAGCTCGCTATCGACTATCGATAAGCCCGCCGCAGCCCGCCCATCTCCATAGATCGAGATGCCCGGAGTTCATGATTCAACCTCGAGCCCAGAGCAGCAGCCTTGAGCTCGTGCAATCTGCATGCGCACGGCATCCACTCGCCCACCACGTCGCCCATCCAACCCAGCCATCCATCCGTTCGTCCATCATATATACGAGTACGTCGATGGATCCATCTTGGCTCGGCCCGGCAGTGACGCCAGACGTCATCCAGCAGAGTCGAGCTCACGACAAAGGCGAGGCCGCGACAGAAGCAGCTTGAGAGTGTCGCCCACGGGTTCACGAGAAGCCACCCACTGATCTCCCACAACCACCAGCCGCGGCTCCAGCAGCACTCGCGAGCGCTCTGCTCAGGCTTCGAATCTCGGGTTCACAGTCGTGCGGATCGTCGGCGTCCCTGGCAAGTCACAGAGAATGGCCCTCAACCGCAAATATGCGGCCTTGCCCGACCTGGTAGGGAAGCCTCTTGATCATCGTGAGATCTCTTGCAGGCGTTCTGCTTTTACTGACGTAGACGTGTCCAGGACAATGCCCCCGACATCTACGAGACCCCAGAGCTCACCGATGACAACTCCACCGTCCTGGTTAGTGCAACGAGCTCCCCCTCACCCAATTCCTTGCCTACTCCTCCTCCACCGCTCTCCTCCCCCTTCCCCTTTTCCATTCTCTGGGCAGGCCTTTGTTTGGGTAACCATAGCAATAGACCGCCGCAGCCCGCACACATTCCGACGACGAGTTCTACGAGCTGGACGATGAGAGTCAGGGCATCTCCCGCGCTGGCCTGCGCATCAACGAGGCCCGCTCGCGATTCGCCGGGGCCAGCGAGGCTGAATTCGCGGACCGCGTGGACGGCAAGCGAAGATCATACAGGGCGTCCGGCCGTCGCCAGCGAGCTTTCCCAGACGACGATCCCGAGGAGCTGGGCGACCTGTCCGACGACGAGATCGCCGAAAGCCTGGAGAGGAAGATTGCGCGGCTGAAGCGCGAGGTTGAGGAGGCCAAGGAGGAGTACGCCAAGAGACGAAACGGTCCCTCGGACGGCAGCAGCCACGACCACGCGGCGATACGCGAGCGGGGACTGGATACACTGAGCCAGGCGCTGGACGGCCTGTCCAGACCAGCGGCGATGAGGACTGTCGCCGCAGCGGGGCCCCCCGCGTCCACGGGCCCCCCCCCGACCGCCGGTGCGGCGGCGGCAGAGGCCGAGGACGGGCTGGTTGCGGACAATGCGCACGGCCACAGCTACACCATTACATACGCGCCTGCCTACGAGCAGACGCACGCCCTGGCCAAGGCGGCCGACTTTGACCGGCGGCTGCTGATGCTGGAGCAGAGCCTGGGTATCAGCTCCTCCTCCATCGCCGAGGCCGGCCGGGGCGGCCTGCCGCGGGCCATCCTGCCGACGCTCGACCTCCTGGACAAGCAGATCTCGACGCTCTCGTCGGCGTCCACGGCCAACCTGGACTCCATCAGCCGGCGCGTGCGCGCGCTGGCGGCCGACCAGGAGAAGCTCAACGAATCCCGCGAGAAGGCCAAGGCCCTCCGCGAGGAGCTTGGCAAGCACGTCGTCCCCGCCGCGTCGCCCGACGACTCGGAGCAGGAGGCCAAGATTAACGCGCTCTACGCCATCCTCCCCACCATCGAGAGCCTCACGCCCATGCTGCCGCCGCTGCTGGACCGGCTGCGCTCGCTCCGCACCATCCACGCCGACGCCGCGTCCGCGAGCCAGACGCTGGACCGCATCGAGAAGCAGCAGGCCGAGATGGCGAGGGAGCTCAAGATGTGGAGGGACGGCCTCGACAAGCTCGAGGGCAGCATCGAGAATGGGGACGAGACGATGAAGGGCAACATGAACGTCATGGAGGGGTGGGTCAAGGACCTCGAGCAGCGGCTGGAGAAGCATCTGTATCCGTAGAGCGAGCCGCAGTGCATGGCTTCGGGCGGGTTGCAATAGCTTCGGGCGAGTTGTAATGGCCTCGGTACGCGTTGAACTTTGTCATGATACCTGGATTGGTCCCCGCCATCCAAGTTGCTGCCATTGTATGATCAATTGACGATTCATCATGGATTCTTGGTCCATCCGTCACGTCACAAGAAATGCAGTCTTCATCGCTTGGGTCTCTTGTCACCAAGTGACTCAGAGATTCATTCATTCACTCACTCACCTCACATTGACTCATTCACTCACTCAATCACTCACCCATATGTCTCATTCACCCGCTCACTTCACTCACTCACTCTTCGGTGAGGGGAAATCATGTCACGTGCAAGCACCTCAAAGCCAAACTCGCCTTCACCCTCATCGAATCCTCTTTCAACGTCATCCTTCTTGCTTTCCCCCTCCTTCTCAGCCTCCTCATCCTCCTCGAGCAGCGCCGCTTTCGGATCGTCACACACGCCGCACAGGCACAACCCGGGCTTCCAGGTAAGATGAACGGCCCTGTGATCCATTTCTACCCCAAAGCGTTTCCTATCCCCGCCCAATTTACAGAGAGTTTCACGAGGAAACACGTGATGAAGAGATGAAAGAATTAGCATGTATTACCTGATGGGTCACTGATGCCAAGTCTCACCAAGATCTCTGATGTTTCCCAACACTCCCTGCTCTATCACCAGGATCAACCTCTCTTCTCTCTGACACAAGTAACCTTTTTTCCTCATACTCTACACTGATCCACCACATTCTGCTCTTTCTCGTTTTCTCTCTCTCTCTCTCTCACTCTTCTAATCCTCTTCTCCTAGCATCAGGCTAACGAAGTTATTTCGATTGCCAAACATAATAGAAACTCTGAGCCTAGGGGCCCCTCGGTGCCTCTCGGCGTTGAAAAAGAAACTCTTGCGGCCAGGGAAAAGCAAGCAAGGGAGGCGAAGGGCAGGGGGAAAAAGAAACGAGGCATTCCTGAAACTACAAAAGGAAAATCAGCTGAGAGGGGGAAAAAGGAAGGAAGAAGTCAAGGCCGGAAGCAGGGAAGACCGAGGTTTCCGCGGCGCCGGGTGGCAAAGAAGAGAGGAGAAGAAGGAAAAAGAAACAACGGAACCCTTTCTCCTTCAAGGCCCCCCCTCTCCCCCTCTGGCCCCTACGGAGAACAAGTCCAGAGGAGATTGGGCGCGAGCTTCACAGGGTCAGAGGTCGAGCTTCGACGGCCAGCCAGGGTTCGGGGTGAAGAAGGAGAAGAGCAAGGGAAATTGAAAGAAGGAGAGAGACAAAGACAGAAGACGAAGAAAAAGAAAGGAAAAGGGAAGCCATGTCATCCGCCCCGCCGGGCCACTTCACGGTCCTGTACTTCGCGGGCGCGAGTGCCTTCACGGGCAAGGAAGCTGACGTTATTCCGGCGCCGCTGGCTCTGGGCAGGCTGTTCGCGGAGCTGGAGGCGAGGTACGCGGGCATGACGGACAAGCTGCTGGGGACGTGCTTGGTGACGGTCAACCTCGAGTACGTGGATGTGGCGGGCGAGGACGCGAACAAGGTCGTGATTCGCGAGGGCGACGAGGTTGCCATAATCCCACCGGTCAGTTCTGGCTAGCTCGCGCTTGAATTTGCGCCTGAGCCTGTGCCTGCCTTTGCGTCTGTCTGCATCTTTGTCTGTGTCTGTGTCCGTGTTTGTGTCTGTCTCTGTGTCTGTGTCTGGCTGTGTCTGTGTCTGTGTCTGCGCCTGTTTCTGCGCCTGTGTTTGCGCCTGTGTTTGCGCCCTAGGAGAGTTGTCCCCTATGCCTTGAGGGGAAGGAAAAATCAAAAGGAGTCGGAAGGCGTCAAAAGGGCAGTCGGAGAACAGCCAAGAAGGAGTGTAAGGGGCATGAAAAAGGACAGAAACAGGTCCCCCGTGCGGTAATGTCACGCCATCGCAGGTCGAAGTCCATGCCCCCCAGTCCTGAAATCCCCC
>NIGD01000004.1:4538223-4580482 GCA_003055185.1 Escovopsis sp. TC | reverse complement strand
CCCCTTTTTACGACGCGCCGCCCCTCCTCCCCTCCAGCAACGCCTCCCTCTCGCGATCGCGCCCCCCACTCCTCGGCCTCCACGCAATCCTTTCCACGACCCAGTACCCCTCCCCCCGCCTGCCCCACCCGACGCAGGCCCTCAGCGCGGCGATCAGACACCCGAGCAGCATCACGGCGAGCAGCGTCGCCGCAACAGCCGCGAGGGAGCTCAGCGCCGTGGTCGTGGACACGCGGCACCCGAGCGGGCGCGTGCGCAGCTCCCAGCGCTCCGCCCAGTGCGGGCACACGTTCTCGTCGTAGGCGGGCGCGAGGAGCGGGATGTCGTGCTCGTTTGGGACGCATGTCCACGTCTGGCCGGACGACAAAGGCATGGGATGGGGGAAGACCCCCGAGTCCTTCGGGTCAGCGCGAACGGACAATCAAAGCATGAAACGCTAAGTGCCGCGGGGCTGATCAGGTGCGTGCTTGAGGGGCGGGGGGACGAAAAATCAAAAAAAGGAAGATGGAGATGATGATGGTGGTGGTGAAGCAGAAGGGGCAAAGGGGGGGAGGGGGGGCAACAAGCAGACTTACGTAGGGACACCAGCTGCACTTTTCCCTGCTCAGACAGCCCTCACACGACTGCTGCGTCCAGCACCACTCGAAACGCGCCTCCGCACCCCTCGCGAGCGAGAAGTTACCCTTCACGTCCCTCAGCACGCCCATCCCCGCCTCGCCCTGACTCTCCAGGCCCATCATCGCCATCATAGCACGCCTCTGACTCCCTCCTGAATGACGAAGACGTGCCTCAGAGAACGCGTGACGTGATCGTAGGTTCTGCTCTGCACAAACAATCACACCGGGTCTTTCACTCGAACCAGGGATGATGTCCCCCTGTCGGCATGCGCAACCTTGGGGACACGACACAGGCAGTCAAGCCGTCGACAGCTCAGCAATCACCAAAAGTCAAGTCCAGTACTCTGTAGTGAAAGACGTGTAGCAGCCGCGTACCTTGAGAACAGTGTAGAATGTCTCTCCAACGCGTTGGGGTCTTCAACGTACGAACGTATGTACGTCAGCTCGCCGCTCGCCGCTCCCGCTCCCGCGCTCAGCCTCAGCCTCACCCTTCACCCACTCCCGGCAGCCAGCACGCTCCCCTCCCCCTCTCGCCCTCCAAGATGCGGGGAAATCCCATCCCGGCACTGATTGGCCCGCCATCCATGACAAACACACTCGATTCACCCAGCTTCCACTGCACCTCCCGACGAGCGTGGCGTTGTGGCTTTCGACAAGTGCCTCGTGGGTGCTCGCGTATCTCGTGTTCCCCTGCGGTCTACCTCCCTCCACGGCGTGGCGGAGTGAGAGTAGGAGGTACTCCCCGTAGATCAGATCATGAGATGGGATGGATGGATGATAGATGCTAGATGGCCCCCTCTGACGATCCCGATGAGCGGTGTAGCCTTCTCGACCGCGATCGACGGGCGACGAGGTATGCATAAATCGTACCCTCACCGGCTTTGCGCTGTCGTCTCATCTCTTCCGCTGTCGGCTGCCGAGGTGTAATCCGGCAAAAAAGCCTGGCATGGTTGCGAAGAAAAGAAACATTCTGGAAGAAGGGAAATCACACTGCCTAAGTACCACTCTTCGGCGGGACGTGTGAAGAGGAATTCAAAATTCGTGCAGATACATGTAGCTTTCTTGCGTACTCGTACTCCGTACTGGTGGTATTCTTCTACGAGCAAGACCGTTTTGAAGTCAAAGGATGTAAGTAGCCCGTGTGTCCATGAAACATCAGGCCTAGTTGTTCAGATCTCGAGATCTTCGTACTTGCTGCTTCAGCTTTCGCAGGTGGCTCCTCCTCCGCCTCGCCCCGGGCTTCGTCTCGTCTTCCATGTCTTCATCACGAAGCGTCTCCAACATCATCAGATCCGCGAGAAACCTCCGAATGCGAAGCCCAGTCCTTGTGCAAACAAAGGCATCGACTTCCTCGTCGCATGCCGCCGATGCTGCTATGTGCAGACCTCGCAGGACATCGCGATCCGCGATCGCCCCATCGTCCACCGGCCCCTCATCGCCGCCAACAGAGTCACCATCCTCGTCCCCCTCATCTCCGACATCGCTCGACATGATGCTTCCGCGGATCGACGACGACCTGCCGGGTATGTTTGGCGGCGCAAGCGCCCGAGAGGACGGCCCCCTGCTGCTTCGACAGCACACCAGATGCTCCGGATCGATGCCGCGCCCAGGGCGGGGCTTCTCTACCTCTCGCTCGGGAATCACCGGAGATGTCTTGCGTGGGCTCGAGCTCCTACCGTGAAAGAATGCCGCATCAGGATTGTCGGTCCTGGGGGTCCCTTTGGCAAGACCCGTCGGCGGCATTCTGCGACCAGATCGGGTCGTCTCGACAGGAATCCCGCCCGAGGACGGACCATCTGACTGCGGTTCGCTTTCGTAGACGACATTCCGGAAGGGGACGTTCGGCGGCAAGATCATCGAGGGTCTGCGGACACCGGTGGCCTTCTTCTGCTTCTGCTTCTTCTGCAACCGCCGTCGTCTCTCCGAGGGCGCCAGCTCGCTCTCGTGCGCGTGGCTGTCCGGTGGACTCTGGGGCACTGGATCAGGCACAGGCAAAGATGCCGCTCGCTCCTTTTCTCTTGCGGGGGTCCGCTGCGGGATGACAAGTGGGGCCGGCCTCGATGGCGGGCGCGGCGACTGCGGCAGCGGCGGCGTTGGCGTCGGCGTCGGCGTCGGCGGCGAAGCAGACGGCGGCAAGGATCTGTTCGGCGGTCTGCTGTTTCGAGCAGGGAGCTTGGAGACCCGTCGAAAATGCGACCATTCCCCACTGGCTACCGAGCTAACATCTCGGGGGAAGCAAGGCAGGCGGCAGAACCTGGGCCGTCTCTTGGGACCCGGCGGGAGGGTCTGCTTCTTTGGCTTCCGGGCGGGAGCCTCCTCGATCAGCGCATACCTCCAGTCGTTGGCGTCCTGGGAGGGAGCAAAGGATATCTGGGTGGCCCCGTCCGAGCTCTGGTCGCTCTCCTAGAGTCCGTCGAGCCTGCTGGGGACGGGAGCTTGCCTGCTCGTTCGTTGGTCAGCGATGGCGGCGCCGCGGAGACGCTGGCCCGGGGCCCCATGGGCCATATGCGATGCGACCGCTCTGGTAATGTAGGTAGGGAGATGGGGCTGGACGGTTCGGCGCTGTCTCTGGTCGTCCGAGGTCACCGCCAATCCTGCCGCTCTGAATTCCGAGCGGAAAGGCATGAGCGGCGAGATTGTGTGGAGCGAACCGCGATGCCGCAATGCCGCAGGAGGGACAGAGGTTGCGGCATTTCGGCCCGGCGGCTCATCAGCGTGCGTTTGATTTTTCTTGGCGGAGCCGTGAGCCCGTCGCGGCCTAGCGGCCGCCATGGCCTGACTTGCATGATGTTGGGCCGTGTCAGTGCCAGTGCGGGTAGGGGTCGCAGTGACATGAGAGTCCGTGGGGCTCATCGACCCCCGATCGCTGGGCGACGTCATTGCAAACATCCGGAGCTGCTGGTAGATGCTCCTTGTGATGGCATCGACAAGAGCGTTGTCGACCGAGGCATTCCTGGAGCGATCGAGGACGCTTGCCGCGTCGTCGGCCAGCCAGCCACGGGAATGGTGCGACCATCTGGAGTCGCTATTGCTCGACGAAGCTTGCGGCGCATTTGGTCGACTCGCGACGCAAGGATCCGGCAAGCTCGATGGCGTCTGAGGATTTGGAGAGGCCCTGAGCCCTTCTCTCACGTCCGCACCTTGCCAGCCCATCCTGACTTTCTTTGCGGATAATCCCGGCTTACGAACCGAGTTTCTCGCAGGAGGAAGTGGGAACGAGTCGAGATTGACGGGCGCATTCAACAAAGCATAGGCCGAGGAGGAGGAGGAGCAGACGGAGGAGTCAATCCCGGCATTCGGAGTTTCTGGGTCGTCTCGCACGAGCTGGCCTCGAGCCCAGGAACAGCTCGTCGGGCCTCCACGTGGCTCCAAAACTTTTGTCCCGGTTCCACCAGCTTGTGTCAGACTGCAGGCGCCGTCACGATGTCGAGTCCGGGGACCGGCAGCTGCGGAATGCCCGAAAGGAGCCCTGCGGGTCTTGACGGGCCGACTCCCTGGGAAGATGGCTCGACCTCGGGGACGCGGCCTCCTGAATGGCACCGTAGGCGTTCTCCCCCGGAGGGATCGGGGGGCAGCGCCGTGCGAGAAAGGCGATCTGTCTTGCGACAGTGGCGGAACTGGACAGGGCATCGCTGTCGAGGCCATCGGAAAGATAACAGTTGTTGAAAGTAGCTTCTTCTTCTATTTGAGAGTTCTAGGATTAGGGGGGGTTGTTGGGACTGATGTTATTGGATGACATAAAGGTGGGATGAGGAGGGAAGAAGCCTGTTGACGAGAAAGGCGTGGTCTGGTCTTCTTCTCCCAGGCACGGACTAGGGAGGGAAACTTCCTCGATTCGCGGCGTTGGGATGCTGATGCACAGGCGGCCGGCTGGAGCGTCGAACACGGAGAGCCAGGGCATTGGACGGCTCGGGGAGCGACCCGGGGCAAGACAAGGAGAGGACAGTGCAGGGCTGGGGGCCTCGATCGCGTTGCCATGGTCACGTCACCTCGCCTGGAAAGGCTAAACAGGTGAGGAGTGGCCAGAAGGAGGCAAGGGGATGGATCCGACAGGACTCGCACTCGCATGTACGAGCATGACCTGCACGAGTACGAGTACGAGTATGGGGACTCGTACTCCATACGACCAGTCTCCATCCTCTGTGGCTTCCCGACTTTTTAGGTCCAGAGTCTGCATCGGACATTCGTCGTGGCCATCTTTGTTGCTCGCCGCAGTGTGCCGCAGTGTTTTGCATTCGTGGAGTCTCCAAGCTCCCTTCCGTGGCCTGGCGGCTTCGTGCCTCGGCTAGTGGATGTCCTTGATGCCGGGGGATGAATAGAGGTCGAGCTGGCGACGGCCCTTGCGGAGGAGGAACTCGACGGCGGCGAAGTCGCGCTTGTCGATGTCCTGGTGCTTGAGGAACTCGGATCTGGCAAATTGCTTGAAATGAGCTCTGGTCTCCTGCTTGTCTCGAGACTCCCGGTCAGTCGGCTAGTCCTGCAAGATTCAGGGTTCGATCTCAGCTAGAGAAAGGGGTTGGGGGAGGGGGGTCCGCAAGGAGGAGGGGCCCGGATGAGGCGGGGGGGCTTGACTTGCCTCTGGCTTCTTGCGACTCTCTCGAAGACAGTGGCGATACAGGGCGAGGACCTCGCGCTGCAGGCCGGAATGACGCATGACGGGCGAGATGCGGGAGAAGGCCAGGTGGCTTCCAGAAGTTGAAGTTTCAATGATTGCGATGGGGAATCCTCGCGCCCAGAGAGATGGAGATAGTGGTCGCGGTGGCAGCAGTGTCAATAAAGCATCAGTGATCACGACATCAGCGGCATCGTTTTCGTCGTCGTCGTTGCCCTCGCCATCGCCGTCAACATGAAGCCAACCCTGAAGGATTCGAAAATCGAGGGGCGACTCGAGCGTCTCGCGATGCGACGAGCGAGGCGGGCGCGTGGATCCTTCCTTCCGTCTTCCGGTTTGGTGGGGCAAGGAAGGTGCGGGTGGGGCCTTGGCAGGGAAGGCGAGGCGGGGCAAAAGGGGAAGGAAGGAACGGGGAGGGACGGGGAAACGGCAAGAGCTCGGTGATCGAGGGGGGGGAAAAGGAACGAGGAGGCGGAGAGCGGAAAGCGCAGGCGCGAGGGCGACTCTGGGTGTGAGTGTTGCAGCGAGAGTGTCAATGTGAACGAGCATGAGAGTTTCGAAATGAATATGAATATGGGAGTGAGAATGGGAGTGAGAATGGGAGTGAGAATGGGAGTGAGAGTGAGAGGATTTGTGAGGGCACTTCGTATTGTGAGAGTGAGTCGGAATGATGAGAAATCTACTCCGTACTCCGTACGGAGTACTCCGTACGGAGTACTCCGTCCGTACTCCATTAGTACTCTGCAGTGCGAATGTGAATGTGAATTTGAGTGAGCGTGAGCCTGAGCGTGAGCGTGCTTACATCATCACCACGATCGGATGGCCAAATCGGGCAATCCAGCGACTCGGAGCAACGAATGGCAACGAAGAGCTCGACAACCTCCATCGATCCATCCATTCTCCGCCCATGGTAATCAAGCCGGATGCAATGCAAATGGGGGGAGGAGGAGGGATGAGGGGGGGGAGGAGTCCCTCATCCATTGCTTCGCTTTCCCGACACTCCGTGCTCCGCATGCGCGCCGTGCATTTGCTTTTCCCCCTCGCCCACCATTAGCTTTGGTACAAGTAAGTCCTCCCAGCCTGTCTCTGCTCTGGACGCGCAGCACGAGACGAGAGCTAATGGTCCAAGATAGTACATATGTTGCGAGGATACGAAGTCTACTCTGTAGTGCGGTGAGGTACTCCGTACCTGTATGCTTGCGAGCACGGAGCACGGGGTATTGGCACGGGTGCATTCCCAGGTTATGGCCGCAAGAGTCGGAGGCCAAGGGGCCACGCTCTTAGAGAACCTTTCATCGTCATCACCCGCGGACCGTTGGACTGCGCGAAGGGGAAGAGGGGGGAGGAGGCGGGGAAGGGGGGGGGGGGGGGGGGGGCGCCGGGCTCTCTCCCCGTTCCCTCTCTCTGTCCCCCGTCTTCCCTTTGTGGGCGGACTCTCCTAATCGCTGGGCATCCAGCTCACGTCCAGGACAAGAGTGGATAAATCCCTTTGGCACCAGGGGCTGCTTTTGTTCCTGCCGTACTGCTTCTACGGGTCGATGTATGAAGTATGGATGACTGCTGCTTCTTGCTACCTGTATGACTTGTTCACGGTGGGCTTCATCGGGGCTGTGTGGGATCTGGTCAAGAACCCGCGGTCATGGCGATTTGACTCATCTCTTCTCTCTTGCTCCCCCCTCTTTTTACTCGCTTCAAGTTGTGGGATCGCGGCACGAGGGAAACCCTGGATCTTATTATTATCCATTCTTCAACAAACCAAAAAAAGAAAAAGAAAAAAAAAGGAAAAAAAAATCAGAGAGAGAGGAAGAAAAAAGAAAGTCCACCAAACAGCCTAATCTTCTGCCTGCCCCATCTCCGGTCTCGTCATCATCACTCTCCGACCTCCATCCATCCATTCCTCAAAAGCCACCTACCTTATTTCCAACCGCCTGCATGTTCATCAAAGGGTCTCGCTTTCCGAAGACTCCAAAAAGGCATCCTCTTTTGACCTTGCTGCCGCTCAATTGCGTGACCTTTTCGTCCGTCTCTCAGCCATAGTCCTTCCTTTTCCTGCATCCCTCATTCAGCTTCTTCAAGACTTTCCGGCTGTGAAAGACACATCGACAATGGCTACACGATTCAGCGTTCGTTTATGACCCTCTCCTCCCCTTGCCCTCCCCTCCTATCCCTCTGGCCCCCTTTCCCCTTCTTTTGCCCTCCCTCTTCTCGGCCATTTCGAAGGTCTTCACACCCCCCTCTTCTCATTGTGCTCCTCTTCCCCTCTCGTCACCCTTGCCATCGTCCGCAGTCATGCTGAAGGCATTCGTGTCTTGCTGTGTTGGACCATGAAAGGAGAAACCAGATATCAGATGTCCAAAAAGCAGGAGAGGGGTGTGAGACGAGGGGCCAAGGGGGACAGGCTCGGACGAGAGCCGCAAAAGGAAAGGAGAAAAAAAAAGGAAAAGAAGGAGAAGGAGAAGAGAGAAAAGCAAGGAGATCGATACTCTGCTACGGAGCACATGGACAAGACTGACATCTCGCCCACAGCGTCTCATCCGCTTCCACGCCAAGGATGGCCGCACGTACCTGGGCGACGCCGTCCTCCCCAGCGGCACGACCGACGTCGCAAAAGCCCAGCGTGCCCGCATCATTGAGGGAGACATCTTCGGCACCTACCAGGTCACCTCGCAGGAGCGCGAGATCCGCAAGCTGCTGTGCCCGCTCGAGCCCTCTCAGGTCGGCACCGTCCGCTGCCTAGGGCTTAACTACGCCAAGCACGCCCGGGAGTCCAACCTCCCCGAGCCGACGTACCCGGTGCTCTTCTACAAGCCCGTGACCTCGCTCGCCGGCCCCGCGGACAGCATCCCCGTGCCGCCGATGGCGCAGGAGGCCACGGGCCTCGACTACGAGTGCGAGCTGGTCATCGTCATCGGCAAGAAGTGTTTCGAGGTGCCCGAGTCCCAGGCCCTCTCCTACGTCCTCGGCTACTCGGTGGGCAACGATGTGTCCCACAGGGACTGGCAGATCAGGCGCGGCGGCACGCAGTGGTCTCACGGCAAGAGCTTCGACGGCTGGGCGCCGTTTGGCCCGGGCATTGTGAGCAAGGAGGTTGTTGAGGACCCGCAGGCTCTGCGGCTGTGGACAAAGGTCAACGGCCTTACCGTGCAGGTAGGTTCAAGTCCAATCAGAAGAGGGAATCAGCCAGGTTGAGAGGGTCTTGTCATCGTTTGGATTGTGTGTGGGAAGCACCAGCTTGAGAGAGTCTTCTTTTCGCTTGGATTGCGCCTGTGAAATCAAAAGGATGCTGACGACTGCCGATTGGATGAATAGAATGGCAACACAGCGGACATGATCTTCAGTGTGAAGCGCATCATCGCCCTCCTGAGCAGAGGAGTGACGCTTTTGCCCGGAGACGTCATCTTCACCGGAACGTGGGTCTTCTTCTATGCCTGCTGCGACAGCATTTTCAAAAACCAGGGGCTCTTGATACTGACACAACTTCCTGGGCAGTCCCGACGGCGTGGCCCTGGGACGGAAGCCGTCCGTCTGGCTCAGGCACGGCGACATCGTGGAAGTCGGCCTCGAGGGGGTCGGGACATGGTAAGGCTTCCCCTCGTTTCCGTCCTCTTCTAGACCGTCCATCCATGGACAACTCCACGGATCGTACCAGCTGACAATCGCGCCGCAGCACAAATTACATGGAGTTCTCTACTCCATAGTGCCCGGCAAAGAAAAGCCTCCAGGGAATTTGGATCACGAAACGTCAGAAGGAGAAGAGAAGAAGAAGAAATGTACACTGATGTGTTTGGGAAATCTGATGGAGGTCGAAATACGCGCGGGCGGCATTTACCCATTCTGTCTCATGGATGGAACGGTTTTTCTCTGTTTTTTTTTCTGCGGTCTTCCATCTCCCATGTTTACCAAGTTTCATGTTCTGAAGGCGAGAGAGGGAAAGGCGGGGAAGGGTAAAGGGCGGGGGGGCAAGGAAGGGGGAAGAAAGGGAAGGGGGTTTTCAAGCGACATCACTGGAGATCTTGAATCCCAGAATCCATCCCTCCACGCCTCTTACTGTTCTCTCGCGAAGCTGGCTCTGTATCGATTTCTACATCCTGACTTCTTTGTTTCGTTTCTTCCAGCTTGTTTCAAGGATCAACTTCTTCGGGACCCCGGATTCCCCGCGCCCCTCCTGACTGGTCGACCAGAGACCGAAACCTCCGCATCGTGGCTGTGGTTCAGCCAAGGCTCTTCAGCTGTCCTCAGCCTCTGCCTCTTTCATCCGGCCCTTCATTACATACGATCCCAGGTAAGCATCCTGGACTCCGTGCAAGTACTCCGTACGTACTCGTCCATCCAGGGCATGACATGTGCGACCTGACAGACCGCCGGAATGCCGAACTCTCCCAGGCTGACTTAGGCACACAGCCTCGGATCTCACGGGTCGGTCTTCGTACAAGAAGACTCACAGGACTCAGCGTGCTGATTTTGTCTCTGCACATAGTGCCTCGTACACGATCTCGCGCAATATACGCAGTCAGGAGCACCAGTACATATATCTCGGGATTTGTTTCAACCTCACGGATCGACATGGGTGTCTACTAAGCTCGCCTACGGATTACTCCGCACATCACATCAGGCCAAGCTGAGTGCGGAGTACGAGTACTCCGTACATGCGTCATCGTCCTTCATGGTTGCGGGGTTGCCTCGGCGATCGTCATCGATCAGGCGGGCGGTGCGGCGTGAGACAGCCTTGAGGGGAGTGAGCTGCGATCTTTGCGAGCTGGAGCTGGGCGCAAGACATGCTCGCGGGAGAGCCGGGTTGCTTATGTACCCGTGTCTTACGCCACGTCTACGGGGTATTTGATCGGTGATCGGGGCGCTTCTTGAGGACTGCTCGACGATCTTCTGGATACCTACGGAGTGCCAAGGTGAACTTCTTGAAACGCACGGAACACCATCGACGGCGATATTCTCGATGACCATTTAGGACTACGACGATACCATTCTGAAGCATACGATACGATCCTGTGTTGCGATACCTTGAGCTCGGAGACACACGATGGGCTCGATCGCAGAGCTATACTCGGCTGCATGGGAGGGCCTGTTGGCGGCCGAACAAGCCGCGGGGCAGTCTGAAGCGGATCCGCGATTTCAAGGCGATGACGTGGCGGCGCTCGAGCTGTTTCGGCGCTCGTGGAGGAGCAAGAAGCAGGATGAGGTCTCTGGGGGGCCGGGCGGGATACACTTCCCCGAAATGGACCTCGACGACAGAGAGTGGCACAGATATGAGCCCCCTGCGGCGCTGCGGGAGACTCCTGGCACTGCGGGGCGGATGTGGCTGGAGATGCTGCCGGCTTCGATCGAGAATGTGAGGAGGCGCAACGTCGAGGGGATTCGGGAAGACCGGTTCCAGGAGGACTGGATGCGGGAGGACCAGGTGCAGAAGGACTGGATACTGGAGGACCGAGTGCTCGAGGAGGACGAGGAGGAGGCGCGTCCCCATGTGGATGACGGCGAATGCAGCTTTCGCAGGGAGACGGCAGCTGGCAAGAAGGGCAAGCAGCCATGTGCATCCGACCGCGCCAGCTTCATCTCAGTCGCGTCCCCCACCTTGGCATCGTCTTGGCGCGGCAACGGCATCGACGACGGCAACGTCAGGGCTCAGGTCAGGGTCGTGGCAGGAAGGCGCTCTATTTTCTCGATCGGCTGTCTTCTTCCACGCGCTCCCCGCGAGGAGGTCGGCGAGAGCAGCAGCAGCAGCAGCAGCAATGCGGTGGGACTTGCTCGCAGGGGCAGGACGCTTCGACAGATGCTGGAGGCACGGCTGGGCTTCTCTCGGGCCGATGGCCCAACATCCGAGACGAGGACCGGCCGGCTTTCGATGGGCTCATGGACGCAGCCGCAGGGGGCGATCGAGTGTGTGTCGTGCCTGGACGAGTTCGCGCCGACGGAGCCGATGGTGAGGGTGCCGTGTCGGCATAGCTACTGTCCTGACTGCTTTGCCGGGCTGATTGCTGCCGCTCTGGACAGGGAGCAGCAGTGGCCGCCGAAGTGTTGCCTGACGAGGATTCCTGCCGATGTCATCGTGCGAAATGTGCCGAGAGAGATGAGGCGCAGGTTCCTGGAAAGAACGCCGGGAGAAGAAGGGCTGGATATTTCCAACGACGATCGGAGGATGCACATCATCCGCTGTCATGAGGCGAAGTGCGGCGCGGTGATCCGGCCGCCGGGGCTAGATCTCGCGAATCGTCTCGCACGATGTCCCCGAAACCACGTCACTTGCACCATCTGCCGTGGGGCGGCTCACGGCGGCGACGGCGAGGGGGAGGGATCCGGAGCGTGTCCACGGGACCGGGAGCAGCAGCTGACCGAGGAGCTCGCCCGCGAGCAAGGCTGGCAACGGTGCTACGCGTGCGGCGCGTTGATCGAGCACACCGAGGCATGCCGGCACATGACGTGCCTCTGCGGCGCGCAGTTCTGCTACGTGTGCGGCGGCGTGTGGCGAACGTGCGAGTGCACGGGGGAGCAGATGCTCGCGGTGAAGCGGGCCGCCGAGAGAGGCACCGCGCGGCGGCTGCGGCGGGAGCGGGCCGAGGCGCAGGCGCTGCGGGAGAAGCTGGCGGAGGTGGAGGCACGGCGGCTCGAGGAGGAGAAGAGGGCGGAGCAGCGGAGGGTGGAGCAGGAGAGACGCATGCAGGAGCGGTGGCGGCGGGAGGTGGAGGAGCGTGCTGGGCGAGAGCTGCGTCGTCGGAGGGCGGTGGAGGCGAAGTTCGAGGCGTTGCGGGGGCAGCTGGACGAGATTCATGTGCTGCAGGGGAGAGTGATAAAGAGGCAGCGGGAGGAGGAGAGGAGGACGATGGAGAGGCAGGCGAAGGAGGAGGAGGCGTTGCTGCTGAGGGGCCAGGAGATGGCGCGGATGGAGTTGGCGGCGAGGCAGGAGGCTCGTGTGAAGGACCAGGAGGCGGGTGTGCAGGCGATGATGTCGTCGTCGTCGTCATCATCTGGAAGTGGTGATGGCGCGCGGGAGGGGCAGGGAGGAGGCCTGAGGGGCGGGGACCTGGGTGCGGCGATGACGGACGCGTGGGTGCGGATGGATCGTGCGTTTGAGGAGTGGGAGGAGCGCAGGCGGGAGCGGGAGGAGACGCTGAGGCGGGAGCTGCGAGAGGAGCGGAGGAGACATGAGGCGGCGATGAGGGCGGAGAGGGTGAATATGGAGAAGGGTTGGCGCGCAAGGAGGGCGGAGCGGGAGAGGAGGGTGGCGGGGGGGGAGAGGTGGACGTGGGAGGTCGTTCTGGAGCGGGAGCGGCTGCTGAGGGCGATGGAGGTGGAGGAGATGGAGGGGGGGGATCGACTGTTTCGAGATGGGTAGTGGCACTCCTCACTCCGTAGGATCGAAGGAGATTGACAATCGAGAGAAGGAGGGCGAATGTTGTCATCTCGTGATGGTGCTTGCTGAGGAGGAGGAGGAGGAGGAGGAGGAGGAGGAGGAGGAAGAGGAAGAGGAAGAGGAAGTTAGAGGGAGGTCAGGACGTCGACCAGGGTTAGGGTTGTTCGGCCCACGTGGCCTCTTCGGCATGCGCTTCTCCCAAACGAAATTGGCACAGGGTTCAGCCTTGGGACGTTGAAATAGTTGATTGATCCATGTTCGTACGAGTACGAGTACGAGTACGACATGAACAGCATGGATGGAAGCATCTATGGCATGCAGCGTTCCGTCTTGGCATAGAGAGGCATGGATATCTTGATCTTGACTCAGACGAAGTGCCGGGATACGCCGGTAGGACGGCTGCTCTCTGTTCGAGATCGGATCCCTCGACCGTCCTGCGTGAGGATGGATTCGCTTGATCCAAGATTAGCATGCAGTTCGCTCAGGGGGGCCTGTCAAATCCCTCACAAGGGGTCCCATCGCAGACCTTCACGCCCTGGTTGTCTCTGATCGCTGACGTGAACGCCATGTCAGATCCATCCCCTCGAGATCTCGACCCCAAGCGTTCAAGCTTCATCACCCACAATCTCGGCTGGTGACATTCGCCAATGCTTGATTCAGGGCTCGCCTCCCCCTTGCCCCCTCTTCTTCTCCTGGGGCTATTTTCTGACTGTGCGAGCTGCGGTCTAGAGCCAACCCGTCCAGGCTTCATTTGGAAGGTCTTCGTCCGCGTCTTGTTCTCGTCCAAGGACAAGGTCAACTTTTTCCTTGCTCGATCCTACCGGGACCCCACGGCACAGGGACAGACACTCGACTTCTGGGTTTCTGGGTCTCAACTCCTGGACCGCGTCCTGCCATGGACATCCATGGCCAGGCATGCCTCCATCCCCCCGCCCCTTCAAGTCGTTGCAGAGACACTCTGGACGAGCTCCACACACCGAGAGCCGAGCCCAGGGGGCACTGGGTTCCTCGCCGGAGTCTCCAGTCCGGCTACGCGCCCGCCCCCCTCCCAGCTTCTATTTTGATCAGCAGAGGCTTGTCATCTGCGAGTAAGAATCACAAGCCCCAGGACCCCAAAACAAAATCCCGGCAAGTTTCTCTGCCTCTGTGTCAGGAGGTCCTCCGTACTGGTACGAGTACGCAGTACATACTTCGTACAGCCCGTCGCGTCAGCATCTCTGTCTTACCAGTACTCGTACTCGCATGTACCAGTACGGGAGCGGTGCCTGGATCCGAGACCGGATCGAGCCCTGCGAACGGGCAACACCCCATGCCCATCGACGGCTGCTGCATGAACAGGTTCGCCCAGGACTCCCCGTGCGGCTAGTCAGCCCTGGCGATCGTCAGGCACGGGTCACCAAGCGCGATGACCATCACGGATGACGGGATACGGCGGACAGGATCCGGGTCCCGGCGTGCGACACAAGGAGTATGGAGTCCGATGCCATCTACGCGAGACCCCTCCTTGGGGGCCGTCAATCCGTGCCAGGACAAGAGCACCGTTGCTGACGACCACCACGCACGCAGCTCGGAACGGGTTCGTGATTGGAGCAGAGATACGGAGCACTAGATGTACGGAATGCCGCGGGCAGTGCGATCCGGCGCGGGATTACGGAGATGGCATGTCCAAGTTCGCGACCTAGTGCTTTGTAGGGAGGCATCCTGGAGGTCAAGCACTTTGGCCGGGCACCCATAATCTCACCGGGCGTCAATCTCCTGGAGATGCGTGGCTGAGGGTGCTGCGTTCGGATGAGTATAGTAACCAGGGATTGATGCGCAGTCCGAAGTAAAGGCTGAATCCTTCACACCTGCTGGGTCCTCTGTTCCGTACATCCTCGGAGATCCAGACCCTTCTCTGAATATAAAGAAAGGGCGCTCCCCCTGGCGCGATCTTGGGACATTCCTCGTCTGGCTCCCCTAGGATATCTTCACCACGGTCATTCGCTCAAAGTCTCATTGCGGTCCATTGACTTGCCAGAACAGCCCTCATTGTTTTCCTCGACTCCATTTCCTTAATTCCATTGAGCACCCCCCACAGTCTCCTGTCTTGAACAACAGCAAAATGCACTTCTCCACCCTCACCACCGTCGCCTTCTCGGCCCTGGCCAGCGCCAAGATCATCTCCGTCAGCGTCGGCGAGGGCGGCCTCAAGTTCGTCCCCGCCGACATCAAGGCCGACGTCGGCGACGACGTCGACTTCGTCTTCGTGGCTGGCAACCACGGCGTCGCCACCGCAGACTTTCTCACGCCCTGCGTGCCCTCCACCAACAGCACCGACGGAGCTTTCTGGACCGACTTCCAGAACGTCATGACCGAGGGCGTAAGTCTAGTTGAACTCGCTCGCTTCCCATCCCCTCCTTCTTCCCCCCCCCCCCCCCCCCTTCACTCCCCATCTCTTCCCCTCTGATTCCAAATCGACTATTTCAAGTCTGGAACCCGGAGTGATCCCAAGGCTTGAACTGCCAGGAGAAAGCCCCAACTGACATGTTCTCTAGGTGGTCACCTTCCGCTACACCGTCAATGACACCAAGCCCCACTGGTTCTACTGCCCCCAAGTCGCCGGCAACCACTGTCAGAGTGGCATGGTCGGTGTCATCAACGCCCCTCAGGGCAAGACCCTCGCCGACTTCGCCAAGGCCGCCACCACCGCCCCGACCTCCACGCACCCGGACTCCGCCTTCGGCGGCTTCCTCGTCCAGACCTCCAACAGCACCGAGCCCTCCCCCAGCAAGAACGGCACCGCCCCTGCCCGGACGTCCTCCGCCGCCTCCTCGGCCAAGACCTCGGCCACCCTCGTCACCTCCGCCCCTCCCTCTGCCACGAGCGAATCTTCCTCCGGCTCCGGCTCCGGCTCCGGCTCCGGCTCTGGCCACTCCGGCAACGGCACCAGCACGGCGCCCAGCCCGGCGAACGATGCGGGTTCCCTGAACGGCATGGCCGGCATTGCCTTTGCGGCCGCGGGCATGGCTGTTGCCCTCATTGCCTGATTTCGCGGGCTTTGATGTCGTCGCAGAGGTGGACGGGGATCTCATCTTCGAGCCACGGGACATAATCGTGGAGAAAGGGTCTAGAATGATCGAGACACAGATCAGCACATCTATTCTATTTGTACTCATACATGTATAATAATGTCGGCCTTTCGATTCAGGAGTTCCCCTAGAATTTGAGTCCTTTCGAGTTGTTCCTTCATCTGCCGAACTCATGCCCCTTCCATGGCTATGGATCATGATCGTGGGTTCTCTAACCAGACCCCGATTTGCCGCGGCAGATCACCCTGAAAGAAAGGCAACAATTGAAAAACCTCCATGTCTATCCAACAACTAAGTCATGGAGAGGTCAAGGTGAGTCGTTGGTGTCGCCTCGAAATCGACAAAGAAAGACGCGCATCGAACAAACGACGTCGTGAAGCGGCTACCCGATATTTACCCGCACGACAACCTCCATCGCGCGAGTCGCCATGAAGTCCATCCATCTCGAAACTCACTCCCTCTCACTCATCGCCAACGTTCCCGATCACGACTACCCTCGCGATACCCCAGACTCAAGATATACCCTCTTGCCCGTTCGGTATGATAGATTCCAACTCCCGAGATGAGTCTGACGCCACCGGCGAGATGAAGTTCGCCGTGGGGGACGCCACAGCAGAGCCCTGTCAGGGCGACTCGTTCGTACAGTATGTTCATGTATATCTTCATTCTGTTTCCTTCTCAACGGCATATTGTCATTGCATTCTTTTTGATACACGCGGGCACGTAGAAGTTGATAGATGATCATTGCGGGACGGACAGAAAAGAGGGGGAGAACTTCCTGTATCTACCCTCCATTACCCCGTGGCCTCGGGTTCATCCACACGGGGAAGAAGAAAAATGCAGACCTTCAGACTGACTCTTGCCAACAGTCCACTCAAGATATTTGACGCGGCGAGGCGTCGAGGCAGGCTCGTTTACGCATGTGCCCCCATGGTGCGCTACAGCAAGGTATGTGCGCTGTGGAAGTCGAAGGAATCATGTCCTGAGACCCGCGACCCCCTTTTGCCCGGGAGGTCGACCCCCCTTTTCATTCAGATGAATGGTCTCTCTTCAACATAATCCGTTTCAAGAGCAGACTACTGATAACTCGCAGCTCGCCTTCCGCCAGACCGTTCACCACTACGGCGTCGATCTCGCATGGACGCCCATGGTCCTCGCCAAGGAGTTCAACCGCAGCGAGTTCGCCAGGGACAGTGGTACGTCCTCGTCGACGCCTCCTTGTACCCCTCAATCCCTTATTGCTCCCTCCCACTCCTTCTTCGCACCTCCCCAGGGCCAGTGTCTATCACAACGGGACCCTCTCCAACCCCCCCCCCCCTCCCCTACTATTCCTTTCTCCCCCGTGGTCACGCATGCCTCGGCGCAGATGAGATGACTGTATAAAAGCTCCCTCTGACACTCCTCAAGACTTCACCATCTCTACCCGCGCCGCCCAGCCCCCCACCATCATCCAATTCGGCGCAAACCAACCCCTCGAGCTCGCCCGCGCAGCCGCCCTCGCCGCGCCCTACGTCTCCGGCGTAGACCTCAACTGCGGCTGCCCCCAGTCCTGGGCCTGCGCCGAGACCCTCGGCGCCGCGCTCATGGACCGGCGCGAGCTCGTGCGCGACATGGTCGGCGAGACGAGGCGGCGGCTCGCGCGCGACGGGTGGCGCGTCCGCAAGGAGGAGGACATGCACAGCCCGCGCGGGCGGAGCGTCAGCGTCAAGATCCGCATCCACGATGACCTGCGGCACACGATGGACTTCTTGGACACGGTCATCGGGCACCCCCAGGAGCGGCTGGTGGACTGGGTGACGATACATCCGCGCACGAGGGCGACGCCGTCGAGTGTGCCGATTCGCGCGGATGCGCTGCAGGTGCTGATTGATAAGTATGCGGGAACGCTGCCGATCATGCTGTCGGGGGATGTCTTCCACCTTGAGGATCTTGGCCTGGATGATCACACCCACGCCCAGACGCTGGACCTCGAAACATTGTCCATCACAGAGCGCTGTGCCTCCTCCTCCTCCTCCTCTTCATTCTCAGCCTTCGACCACACTTCGAATCCCGTAGTATCATCGCATCATGGTAGTGGCAGTGGTAGCGGCAGTGGTCGTAGCAGGAACCGCCTATCAGGAGTCATGTCCGCACGCGGCCTGCTCGCCAACCCCGCCCTCTTCGCCGGCTACTCCACCTGCCCCTGGGAGGCCGTCGAGCGGTTCATGTGCAACGTCGCCCGCGCGCCCCTGCCGTTCAAGCTCGTCGTCCACCACGTCAGCGAGATGTGCGGGCCCGGCATGGGGCGCGACAAGGCGTCGCTGCTGACGAGGAAGGAGAGGGCGGGCCTGGGGGATCTGGCTAATATGATGGAGCTGGTGGACTTTCTGGATGAGAAGATCACGGAGCGGACAGGGCAGGTGGGCGGTCTGAGGAGGGATCTATGACGGCGGTCTATGGAGAGATTTTGTTAGTGACGAGATGCGACATGATAATGACAGCGATGGCGAGATTTTGTATTTTTGAACGGGGAAGTGGGCTGGGGTTAAAACGGACATGAAGTGATTCATATAGAAGAAGACACGGATTCATTATTTTGTAGTCATCTATATATGTGTGTGTCTAAGTCGTCACAGCATAAAACGTCATCATATTCCATTTAAGATGCTCTGGATGCCCGCGGACCCAGAGTCGTCCCTTTTTTGTACAAACGCCTTGAAGTCGGCCTTGCTGAGCTTGCCCCTTGTGGCCATGGACCCGGCCGGGGCGAGCGACCTCGACTTCTCGCGCAGCGCCTCCGGCCCGACGATGAAGAGCGACCCAATCTCGGTGAGCATCTCAACCATGGTGGCCACGTCGCGGGACAGCGGCCAGTCCCTAAGCGTGGCGACGTACTTGGCGATGTCCTGCGTGACCATGAGCCCGCCCGTGGCGTTGACCTGGAACTTCTTGAAGTGGTCGAAGAGCAGGCGGTGGACCACGAGGCCGACCTCGCTGAAGAACTTCTCGGCGTTGGGCCCGTCGATGGCCTGGCCCGCGAGCTTGCTCGAGCGCGCGAGGAAGGTGCAGATGCTGAGGCACGTCGGCGTCTGCAGGGACTCGAGCTCGCCGTCCTTGGGGCGGAAGTCGGCCTTCTTCTGCGCGCCGAGCAGCTTCGTCACCCAGTTGCCGATGACGTCGATGGACGCCTTCATGATGGCGTTGGTGCGCTTCTCGATCGAGTCGATGGCCGCCTTGCGCTGCGCCTCCATGCTCTTGCGCACCGTCGTGTTGGACTCCGCCAGCCGGATCAGGACCACGGTGATGAAGCGCTGCATGATGGCCGCGATCGTCACCGCTGGCCGGATCGCGGGCAGGTAGCCCAGGTCGGGCTCCGTCTTGACGCTCTCCATCAGCGTCGCCTGCACGTGCGCCGCGTCCAGCGCCGTCTCGACGTACACCTGGCTCATGCTCTGCAGTAGCAGGCTCAGCAGGTTGTTCACGTCCTTGGGCGTCTCCACCGACGACCCCATCTCCAGCACCCGCTGCACGCTCTCCGCCAGCCACTTGAGCATCCGCTTCGCGTTCGCCACGCTCAGGATCCCGTCCTCATCCGACACCTCGATCTCCTCCTTGTCGCCCTTGTCCTGCAGGCCGGCGACCCGCAGCATCATCGCCTTCTGCGTCGGCGACAGCTCCGAGGACTCGAGCCGCTCCAGATAGGCGTCCTTGGCCGACTGGATCAGCTGCGTGCCTTGTTGCGCCAGCGACGCCATGAACCCTGTCGGCGCCTTCTTGCGCCTCGAGTGGAAGATGCTGAACTTGAAGAGCAGCGAGCCGTACATCTCCTCGAGGCTCTTCTTCTCGCGCTCGATGAAGACGTTGCCCACGAGATACGGCACGAACAGCTCGTCTAGCTGCTGGTCTAGGGCTTGGGAGATCTGGGCCGAGCAAGGTTCCGGGTGCTCCGTTAGGCCGTGCATCTTCAGGTCCTCGACCAAGGCGCCGATGTAGTTCCTCGAGGAATGGAGGGATCGGAGGAAGGCCAGGGTCGAGATCGTCTCGGCCTTGTCCAGGACTTTTTCGAGTCTTGTCTGGATCGACTGCTGAAAAACGCGCTGGATGAATTTGACGAGCACCGTCTCGTAGTACGGAAACGCCCGTTTAATGATAAACGACTCCTCCTGCATCACAATCTTGACCTCGTCGATAAGGGACTGCAGGCTCGCCTCTACCCCAGGGGGCTCCGCGTCGGGATCTGCGAGCCCCTCCCAGACGTCCCCGTCAGCTGCCATCTCATCGATCATGAGCTGGTCGCGGTCGATGAAGAACTGGTGCTGGTTGACGAAGACGGCAATCACGCTGGCTCCGCCGTTGAAGTCGTACAGCACCTTTGCGCACTCCATCATGTCGTCGAAGTTTTGTCGCTTGTAGCTGTTGTTGAACTGCTGCAGGAGATCCTGCTCGAGCGTCTCGCAGAACTTTTCCAGTATCTCGCGCGTGTTGTGCTGTTTCGTAGGGGGCGCCAGGCTGCTGAGCATCATGCTCCGCCGCCCGTTGGCGTGGCCCCAGGATATCGGGTCGAGCTGCTGGCTGATCCTCATAAGTTGGCGGGCAATGACGGCGCACCGCACCTTGTTCTCGGCACCGCCCTGGCGCCTGATATCCTCGAGAGAAGAGAGGAGGCCGGTCTCGCTGACCTCTGTCCAGCAGTGGATCAGGAAGATGGCATCCTGTGCCCTCCTTCGCTTCTTGTCGAGGTCCTCCAGCTTCTCCCCTATCTGCACGGCAACGTTGCCGCCGGCATCGACTCTCATATGTGCGTCGTTGCCGTTGCCATTGCCGTTGTCGTTGCCATTGCTGGTACCGTTGCTGATGCCGTTGCCATTGCCGTTACCATTGCCGTTGATGTTGGCCTGGTTCATGGAGAAGTCGAGAGCCTCGAAGGAGGTCATGGTCTCGTCGAGCTTTCGGCCGAGCGTCTCAAGTGTCTGGTCATGCTGGATCTCAGCTCGGCGCACCTGCGAGAGAAGCTCGGATTCGGTCTCCTGGAGGTCGTCCCCCAACGCTCCGAGCTGTGATACGACACCTGGTATTCTCCTGTCAGCGCGACCCATCAAATTCCCCTTCTCTCACTCTCGATCTCTTTCGGGGGTTCTTGGCCCCTTCCTCTCAACACCCCTTCTTCTCCCCCGCCCCCCTTCCTCTTTCCCTTTCAAGTCCTTCTTTCGCCTTCTTCCTCTCTTCATCAGGGGTCCCCTACTTTCGAATGTCCTGATCAGGGGTTTAGGATCAAAGGTCGACTGTGAGGGTCCCGATCGGCGGTTTGAGGGCACAGCGCTCTCGGTCAGACTGTCGACAAAGTCTCTCACTATGAAGTCTTTGCTAGAAAAGTCCTCGAGGGTGAAGCTGGGGCCCGTGGGAAAGATGCCCTTGCCCCCCCCCACGCTGGACCGGTCCATGATGGGCAGCGGCGGATGGAAGCTGGCATCAACTGGCTACATGTGTGTCGCGTGTGCGACTATGGTCGCATACAGCTCGCCTCGCTAGTCCAGCGGTTCTTTCGTCCGAGTTCGGCTCGAAGGAGGGTTACCGTTGCGTCGTCGTCTTCGTTTTCGTCGTCGTCGTCGTCGTCGTCGTCGGTCCCTGGCAAGCGACTAGGGCCCGAAGATGCAAGGCTGGCAGCGCCCAAAGGGTCTCGTCTCGGGCTTCTGTGATCGGTGAAAATGGGATGCTCAGCAGTGAATGCTGACTGCCGGCCTGTTGATGGATGCTGACAATAATGGAAGGCCGAAGAGCTTCGACCTTGGATGCAATGGATGACGGAGTTGAGGATTCATGTTGGGTTCAAGTGCCTGGCTCGTCGTCAATCGCGACTCAGCCCCACCCCCACGCCGCATGCGCCACAGCCAAGCGAGGCCACGTCGGTGCTGCGCCACAGAAACGGAATGACTAAGACTCACAAGGCCAAAGATTTGGAAGGAAGGAGCTCCGATGGGGGAAATAAGGGAAGGAGCAGGCCGTGATCCAGCGACGTGGATGAAAACGACCTCGGGACGCCGACTTGATTCATCTTCTCTCCATCTTCCATCGTCTCCAGCACATCATTCTCGTCTTGCTCTCCACGTTGCTCAGAAGATCACGAGGTGGCCTGAGTCAACGTGCTCTGGGAAAAGAACCAAGAGCTGCAGGGCGCTCCTCTGGGAAACCTCGTCAGTCAGCCTCACAGAGGCTGCAGCTTCCCCCATCGTCATCATGCCTATATCTGTCAAGGACACCCGGGCATACCGGGCCGACGAGAAGCTGGGACACACTCTTCTGACGGAGCAGCAGAGACAAGCGATCTTCAAGGTGGGCAACGGCGACAATTTTGTGGTTTTCTCCGGAGCCGTCCCATGCTTTGAGAGCCATCTCGCGCTGACATCTGCGTCCAAAAGACGTCTCTTCCCCAGCCGAATGAGGGGCCGACGAACCCCAGGAGCAAGCATGCCCAGCCGCAGCGTAGATCCCGCCTCGGCATCCGCCGCATGATCAAGAACCAGATCTTCGTCCTCATATACGCCCTCATGCATGGCGTCTTCTCCCTTTATATCAAGACGCGCCAGGCATGGCACGCTGTACGCTACCAGGCGTCGTCTGTCCTCTACTACCACCATGGAACACCCGAGTACATCCGACGAGACGTTATGGGTCTGGGAAAAAAGCCTCAGCATCTCAGCGCCGTCCTCAAAATTGAGCCGAATCACAAGCCAAACGCAGACCTGGACCGCTTGATCGACGAGACGGCGGAGTTGGCGACTTGGTGTGCATGTGCCGAGATTCCTATGCTCTCGGTTTATGAGAAGACGGGTGAGTCAATTTTTTTATTCCCTGTTCTTTGTTATATGTCTACTATCTTTATTCTATCCTTTTGTTGGACATATCCCCTTCTATCCGGCTTCTTTGCCTCGGACATGCAGTGCTCATTACCTCCAATGCTAGGAATCTTGAAAAGGCACATGCCCCGGGTCTATGAGGCCGTCATGCAAAAGTTTGCCTTCTATTTCGGAGAAGAGCATCCCACTCTCTCCGTCTTGGCCCCCCACCAGGATGATCTTCCGAGGACGCCGGGGGAGCCCAAGCATGGCCACTTGAACCTCCACCTCATCTCCTACCAGGACGGGAGAGAATCCATCGTCGACCTCACGAGGACGCTCGCCGACATGTCACAAAAGGGAAAGATTTCGCCCCAGGATATATCTCTAGAGCTTGTCGATGCAGAGCTGTCCGAGGGAATCATGCCAGAGCCCGAGCTCTTGATCCTCTTCGGGCCTCACATCGAGCTATCCGGTTACCCTCCTTGGCAGATCCGGTTGACAGAGATCTTCAGTCTTCAGGACAACGAGTCTTTCGGATACCAGGTATTTGTCAAGGCTCTCCGAAATTATGCCAGGGCCGAATTTCGCCGAGGCCACTAGACCTTCTTCCCTCCCTTCTTCTTTTCCTCGTGTTCAGAAGACATCCGACTTTGCAGCGGTGCAAATTGGGGCGGAGCAATTGACCCCTCGCCATGAGGCATCATTCCATCTCAGGGCTTCCATAGCTGCATGGACCGAGCCACCGTATCCCATCGATATACAGGCCCTGTCCCAACGTTATAATTGTAATAATTTTCCGTCCCCTCCCTGATCATGGCCCGCCGGAACGTGATATTGATCCTCCCGCCATCCTCCTGGTTCTTGCCAGACCGCTTGGGGATGGAATGCAGCCAATTCGATTGCGTCGGCCCCCGCATGAGGATCATGTCGCCGCTTGCCAGCGGATACTTGAGGGTCCTGTTACCGATGCTTGCGGAATGACCCGGCTTGTGCTTGAGCAAGAAGTCCCTCCGCGCCCCGAGCGAGAAGGAGGCAATGGCAGGATTCTTGCCGAGGAACCGTTCGTCATCACTGTGGTAGGAGATGCTGTCCGCGGCGGAGGCGTAGTAGTTGACGAGGCAGAAGTTGAACGTGCAGCCTGTCGCCGCCTCGGCAGAACGGCGCAGGTCGTCTAAGCATTTGGGTATTGGACGGGGGGGGTAGCGGGCGTAGCGGCGGTCTGAGAGGATTTTGTTGCATGTTGTTGCATCCACGATAGCGCCTGTCTCGTCGAAGTCGGAGGTCTCATCGAGACCAAATACTGTGGTCCATCTGGCCCAGTCATCCAGACAGATAGACAGACGATACGGTCAGCCACCGTTATTCAACTCGCGCTGCTGCTGTTGCCGAGGCCTGACGCCGTCATACCCGCACAAAGAAGAGGAGGAGGAGGAGGAGCATAGAGGGAGAGGGAGGCAGGGTAGAGGAGGAGGAGGAGGACAATGAGGGGCTGCTCACCGCGGCGTCCGGATCTGGGTCTCGAGGCCACCTCTTTTGATCTTGTACTCGACGCGGTAGAACGGCAGCTCCGAGCGCAGGAACTCAAAGATGCAGCCGGCGAGGTACGCCGGGATGAAAGGCTTGAAGTAGAGCAGGTCGAGGTCCGGCTCGTTGTTGATGACCCGTCCTGGGCGAGCCGGGAGCGAGGCCAGTTCCTTGCTCACAGAGGGGGCGAAGTCGGCGATGGGGAACGGATATTGCACATGAGTCGACTTTGAGACCTTCTTTTCATATTCACAGATGTGTGAATGCCAGTCAGTCCATGTTCATTTCATTCAATCCAGAATTCCCGAGATCGTCTTGATCGTGAAGCTATATCGTGTTCTTACACTTTCATCGCTGACTTCTCCCTTGCCGTGAGCTTCGGTCTCTACGCGTGGCCGCTTCGAAGACGGAGTGAAGAAGTTGTCCAGCGTGCGCTTTTGAGCCATGATCAACGAATAACGGACTTCTACTGCTTAGCACAATGAAGAAAATATGTAATGAAATAGAGATCCCTTCGAGAACGTGAAACAGTGAGAAGGCTTTGAGTGTTGCGATCGTTGAAGCTGCGAGTCTGCCAAGGCGATCGGGTTGCGCCACAGTGACACCATTCAATTCGCGGGATCGTGTGGCTGTGCATTCCGCCTCCCGTGGATGGATCTTGAAATCTTCACTCACTTTGTCGTGCTCCTCATTCCATCGCCAGGATGAAACAGAGAATTCATCCCCATCCCGCGACAGCTTCCTGTCTTTCCAAAGGGTCGAGCGTCGAGCACGCCAGAGAGTGAGCGCGAGACCGGGACATCAGAGGAAGCCAAGAGCGGAGTTGAGGGATCGTTTTGCGTGATATCGTCATGGAGGTCAGAACCCCGAGGGAGGACACCCCCCCACCTCAACGACGGATTTTCAAGACTCACGACGCACTGACACACAAGTCTGAATGCAAATAGGCCAACCAAGTACAGGAGTCAATATCCTCTCAAGACTTCCACATGAATCTCTTCCGGGCCCCCGCTGCCGCAAGAGCAGCCAAGACCCTCGACAGATCGCTCTTTTCCAAGACGGTGCCCCTGGCCGCAGCTGCGCTGAGAGAGAACAGGCTCATCTCCAAATACCGCAAGCAGCTGGAGAAGACGAGGGAGGTGTTCGACCTGGACCGCTTTGACCCGATCGCCGCGGACCCAGATCCCACGTTGGCTGCTCAGGGGCGGAAGTGCCTGGTCCTTGGACCTCAGATCAAGCCCGGCGGTAAGACAAGGATGATGAAGAGTTCCTGTTTTTCCTACATATTTCTCGATTTGTTCTTGGGCCCTCGTCTTCCATGGATGGCAATTCTGTTTGGATCGAGGACTGACTCGTTGGTGATGGATCTAGTGCCGGAGACATGGAGTCCAATTCTGAAGCAGGCAGCGGAGGCGGGCGACCTCAGAGTCATCCCTTATGATGTTAACATTGGATACGAAATGTGGACATACTGTGAGTCACCCAAGGCTTTGATACTCGGGCTCGACGGTCATGTTCTGACAAGCAGCAGTGGACGTGATGAAGTCCATCCTGCCGGAGGACCTTCACGGCGAGATCCCCGTCGGCTTCAACACCGCTGGGCATGTTGGTGAGCCAGCACTACCCCCCCTTTTTCTTCGCTCGTCTTCTTTTGTTCATTTTTGATCTTCTTCCTTTACACACGAACGTAAATCACGCCCTCCAATTCCTTCATCAGAGCCTCTTACGTGGCGGTTGGGAAGGAGGGCAGAAGGGGGCCAAAAGAAGGGCAACCGATGATCAGAATCATGCTCATGGCTAATTCCCCGCCCAGCCCATCTCAACATCCGCGGCCAATACCTCCCCTACAAGCACATCATCGCCCAAGTCATCGCCGACAAAAACCCCATCATCAAAACCGTCATCAACAAGACCGACAACGTCGGCACCGAGAGCGAGTTCCGCACCTTCAGCTACGAGGTCCTCCACGGGCCCGACGACCTCCTCGTCGAGGTCAGCGAGGCCGGATGCGTCTTCGCGTTCGACTACGCCAAGGTCTACTGGAACACCAAGCTCGGGACGGAGCACCAGCGCATCACGGCGCTCTGCAGGCCCGGCGAGGTGCTTGTCGATGTCATGGCTGGGATTGGGCCCTTCGCCGCGCCGGCGGGGAAGAAGGGCGTGTTTGTCTGGGCGAATGACAAGAACCCGGAGAGTTATAGGTATCTGCGAGACGCGATTCAGAGGAACAAGGTGAGTGTCGCGCCTCTCTCTCCTCTGCCACACGGAATTCCCTTTCTCACTTCCCATTCCCTCTTGTTTTGTTCTTGCCTGCAGATTTGCGTGTGTCTGGTTTCCTATGCATTCGAGAATGCCTGCTTACCATCCCGTGTCACAATCACACAATATCAGGTCGGAGAATTCGTCAAACCCTTCAACGAAGACGGCCACGACTTCATCAAGCGCTCCGCCGACCTCGTCCTCGAAGCCTCCCTCCGCGGCGACCACGCCACCGTCCCCGGCCCCAAAGTCCCGCGCTCCTCCTCCCTCTTCTCCTCCACGACCGGCGGCCCTCGCACCCGGCCCGAGCCCATCAAGGTGCCCGTGCCCCCCACCGTCTCCCACTTCGTCATGAACCTGCCCGCCTCGGCGCTCGAGTTCTTGCACAACTTCCGCGGCCTGTACGCCGGCCACGAGGCGCTCTTCGCGCCGCACACGGCCGCGCGGCTGCCCCTCGTCCACGTCCACTGCTTCGCGGTAAAGGGCGACGACGCCAAGGCGCAGGAGGACATCTGCGAGCGTATCTACAGGGAGATCGGGGTGCGGCTGCGACCCGTCGTGGGTGCGGGTGCGGGTGCAGGCGCGGCTGCGGATGCGGGTGCGCCAGGGGAGGGCGAGGTGACTCTCCATGAGGTCCGGGATGTGGCGCCGGCGAAGCGCATGTTCTGCGCGAGTTTCCGCCTCCCAGCCGAAGTTGCCTTTGCGCCGAGGTCATAAGCTATCCATCACTTCTTCCAGGCAGGGAATCGGCGAGACTCCTAGGGGCTGGAAAGGAGAAACTAAATACATCTTCCCTCTCTTCCTCTCCCATTCTCTTTCTCTTTCTCTTTCTCCCTCCATCCCGTGCTGTTCAAGATGAAGTCATGTTGAAACGGCTCCTATGCTGAATCACAGGCCAATGAAGACAGCGGAGGAGGGGAAAAGACCAGCAAAGGGGCCTTGGCATGTCCCGAAGCGGCCGATTGCTCTCGGGGCGAAATGACGCTATCTGCATATCAGACCATGGCAACGGGAGACGGACTCCCCTTAGCTCCGGGATCCCCACGGCACCACCCGGAGCGCACGGAAGCCAAGAATATCCTCCAATGCCGGGGAGCAGCAGCGCAAGAACCCCGCGGTCCGTTGAAGAGTGCGAGAACTCCTCCGTATGCACAATCCACTCCGCATCCATCGCTTAACCTCTAAGAAGCTGACCGTGCCGTAACGTACATACATACATACGCTCAGCGAGACGGGACGAGCAAGATGCCCGCAGAATTTTTCGACATGTGCATTGCAGCAGCATCATCTCACCTACCTACAGACGAGTCCGGAGTACGAGTACGCGTCTTCCGCGCATGCAGTGTGCATGACGGCAGATGCACCTCTCTTTCCTCCGTACGCGGGGTTCGCGTATGTACTCGTACTCGTACTCGTAAGTTGATCCCCTGGATACGGCAAGGAAAACAAACAACAGAGCCAATGGCGGATGCGCCATGAGGACACGGCCATGGACGACGGGAACTGGATACGCGGCATCATTTAGACTTTGAGCCTCCGTGAGATCGTCCTTCATCAAGTGCCTGCAGATGGGCAGCCAGAAAGTCAATTCGAATCCGGATCGAGATGATGCCCGTTCCTGGTCCTGTCGATTTAGGGCCAGTGGTCCAGCAGTGATGGCCCAAGGCAGTCGGTGAAGCTTGAGGTGCATGCTGTCTCGGCTCCCTACCTTTGAAGGCGGGGAAAGCAACCACAACGTGACGATTTATGAACTGCTGTCCCTCATGACCACTCTGCATACGCAGTACTGGTGCTAGCAGCAGCTTCCTCCAGAGATTCGCAGTGGGAAGATCCTCGAACGCATCGTCGATGCAGAGGGATATCAGGTGATAGAGAGCTGGGGGGCCTTCCTCACGCCATCCCTCCCCCTCCTCCCCCCCTTTTCTCCCCCCTCCCCCGCCCCCTTCTCTTTCCCTAAAACGGCCATTCCCACTTTCGTCAAAGAAGGACACAGACAGACGAGAGTTTGCCCAGGTGTCGCCACCTTTGTCAAGTTGTGCGCCCTGTTCACGGAATGGGTAGCGTTGTGCAGGGAGGCGCAACGAGCTCCCTCTTCAGGACCGCATCGAGAGCTGGCGTCTCCAGCCCCTCCCCCCCCCCCTCCACCTCTCCCCTCGGCCCAAGCCATGAAAAGAAGAGACCGCGCGCACGGAGATCAAGTGAGTTGCGGAGAGGGTATCGTGCATATGCGGCGCTGATGCAGGCGAGGTGGAGATGAATGCGTCCTGTTCCCCCACCGGGCGGGGGGGTTGAAGCGGCAAGGCATAGGTGCGTGCGTCTGTGGCATCCTGTGTAAGTTCGACCGCTTGAAACGGTACGTACAAGTAGCTGTGCGGGAACCAAGCGCTGACAAGTGCAGCATCCCATCCCTCGCGCGGGTCGCTTGCATCCACACGGAGTATTCCGTACTCTACTCGTACGAGTATTGCGAATGCTCGTACTCGGAGTATGCATGTGCGGAGTATGGAGTGCGAGTAGGACGAGTGGTACCACGAGCACTCCGCCGTTGATGCCGTTGATATCATGTGGATGGTGATCATGTGGGATGGAGGACGAGTTGGGCTCCAGGGCTAAGGTGCCTCACGAATTTCGATCCCATCATCGAGCTGCATCTCTTGCCGGCCTGACGGTGAGCTAGCTGTCTGACCGCGGTCGTCGTCGTCTGCCAGCCTGCCCGGTGCTTCGTTCAAGTATCCAGCTCAACCTAATGGCAAAGCATCTCAAAGAGTGACGCATCCCTAGGTCCTGGCGCGAAGTCGATCGATCTGTGAGAGCTCTCGTGAGGTACCGAGAAGTGGACGCGGGTAATGGCATGCACAGGGAGTCTGGGGCTCGGGCTCCGTCGATGCGACTGATTGAAGCAATCAATCTTTGTCTCAAAGAGCCGTGCCTCGTCTTGGCGACGACTTCCCAACTCATGCGGGGGCGCTTCACAGCGTCACGTCAAATGTCTTGTCCACATGTTGGCAATCAAGCAGGGCCAGCCCAAGCATGGATTCATCGATGGACAGATTGTTTTCATTCCTTCAGGGATGCGGTGTTGATTGGCGGTCCAGACGCCTCTAGCTTCCCTACGCGAAATGATATGTGTACTCGCATGCGATGAGATGCAAGGATTTTGATGCATTGCAAAGCCATGCATTGCCTGGCGACTGCCTGCAGGGCAGTCGTGAGTGGCCGGGCAGAACCTCGCGCTCGTCATGGTCTGATGATTCTGCGTGCCTGGCCGTGTTGTTGCTGGGATTTGACTCTAGCAGCGCCGGGTTGGCCACGGGAGGGCGAGGCGAAGGGACAGGTTGCATCGGTTGTGAACTTCTTTGCCTGGCTGCCAATAGCGCGCACGCCATCTTGATGAGCAGATCAATGCCTCGAGTCCTCTTCTCCGCATGTCGTGCGAGAAAGAGCCAGGTGGAGGAGCCGTTGGTGGTGGTCGATCGGGGAGCAAGGTGAGTAGGGTATGGAGTCAAAATGGTCAAATAGTCGGATGCTAGCCAAAGCGTCAACTTTGCAAAAGCCGCACAGAATCGGCATCTTCTGAAACACTAGTAGCCTGCCTACACAAGTAGGCGATAGCGTCATGGATCGCGAACGAGTCCTCGTCCTCAACATGAAGATCATCGTCAGCCCGTATCCCTAGCGTGGCCTGCCTGAGCAAGGCCTCAATGGCCTTGCACAACCCGCTTGGCTTGGTCTTCGAACCTTTGAAGGTTCCTCATCAATGCCAGTGACGTGAGTTGGTACGGAGTACGGAGTACGAGAACCACAGACATGCGTCTCGACAAGGCCAGCGTCCCCGTGTCCCACCGGGATAGCCTCGCAATCAAAGCAGACAACGACTCGAGATGGAGGGCACCATCGATAGAGAGAGAGAAAGGTATCGGTACTTGGTACTTGGTACGGAGTACGGAGTACGGAGTAGAAGACGAAGGCATGCCGGAAAGGACGGTCTCGATCGCGATTTCGCGGAGGGAGGGCACGCAAGGGGCGTCAGTTTGCGGCTCATGGGCCTCCCGAGACTGCGAGTGGGGGTTTCGCTTTGTGCTCGCACATCCATACCGCATCGGTCGAGGGAGATCCAGGCGGGGGCAGGGATCGTTGCTGCGAATGCCTAATCCAAGTCGACTTCCCCATATTTTGCAAGCCCCCGTCTAGGGGTTTTTGGCTGAGACAGAGGCCGGAGCCCGAAGTCTGGAGAAGTGTCGTCGTGCTTGACCTGCGAGCAGAGCTGGAGGCTTCCTTCAATTCGCCACCGCGCGAGCAAGGAAGCTCGAGACGGAGCGGGGATGGGCGGCAAGTGACGGTCATGATCGCCTCATGTCCTCATTGACTGGTCATTGTCCTCAGGATCGGATCGACCTGCTCGTTCCCTGCCCCAAATTCATTGTCGGAGTCGAAGTCGAAGTCGTGCTCGTGCTGTACATTGGTCAGAGGACCGGCTTCTACCCGTAGTGGACGACGTGGATGCGTCGTGGTGCTCCGCAGACCCGTGATAGGCCGGGAGGGATTCTCTCCATCTGCTCCGAGCCCATGCTTCGGACAAGTCCGCCGCATCCTTGGACAGCTGGAGGCGAGAGATGCAGCCCGGAAGAGCCAGGAGCCATGACGAGGAGGAATTCCGTCGTCCAGGGAAGGCTGGCGGCCAGGATAGGTCTCTGCCGAGATCAGTCAGTGCCGCGGCGGGCGAGAAGAAGGAGGTCGATGCGAGCAAAGGAGGGGCCAGGAGACCAGCGAGGCGGGCATGGAGATGCTCAAGCAGAGTCTTCACACAGGTCTCCAATACTATCGATGAAATGCATGAAGGAATCGACATCGAAGAATGATTGGAAGCTCATGTTGTGTGTTCTGGACACGCTGTCGACACATGGTCCCCGAACCGAGTTGTTCCTTCCGTGCTCTGGGCTCGTTCTTTCCTCTTTTGACATGCCCTCGAGTCCTCCTTCCTCGTCTCTTCTCTTTCTACCTCCTCGAGGAAAGAACCCCCAATGCTCCTCTCTCCTCGCGACTTCCTTTCCCTCAAGTCTCTCTACGGGTAGAGGCAAGGACGATCAAGAATCCTCCATCCCCAAAGATCGGCAGGTGCGCCATTCATACGCCGGGCAGCCAACATTGACTTCTTGACTTGCGGGACGAAACCACGAATATTGGCCAATCACGCGCCGCCGAGCCTGCGGATCCACCCAGGACGTCGAAGCCACCAATCACGAAACCGACATCGCCTCGATCTCGCCCGGGCATCCCTCTCATGCCAGCATCCAGCATCCAGCATCCAGCATCCAGCATCCAGGACCTCAACCAACATCCGGCATCCAGCATTCACTCGCGATCGCCATCATGCGCATCCTCGGCCGCTTGCAGGCATCCGCCCGGAATCGCTCAACATCGGGCTCCCTCACGACCGCAAGCAAGGCTGTACGAGCACTCCGCACAAGCCCAAGCATGCCGAATCCCCGTGCCGTAGGGCTGTGCTCGAATAGTAGTCGAATTGATGGATAGGGGTACGACTCCTTGCGACTGGTATGGATGCTAACTTTGGGTTACGGAGCATCAATGGGCGTGTTGCCATGGAGGTGTCTGATCGGGGTCTTAGAATTCCAGAAGCCCTCGGGGAAAGCAAGAGCTGGCCTCCCTGATCCAGGTCCCAAACAAGATGAGTGCATCCATAGCTTCATCGCTTGCCAGTGCCATGGTCATTGTTGCTGATCACAGCGCCAGGGCAGGAATCTGGGCGTTTGGCCTCCTGGTTCTGACGCCATTTCGAGGAGGCATGGTGCTTCTTCTCTTCCTCTCTGATCATCCATTTGCTTCTGTCTCGGTCTCTGTCTGCTCCAGTATTGCTCGCCGGAAAGCCCACGCAACGGAGCCCCTCCGGCTGCATGATCCAATGACACCGCGAGCTCGCTGCAGCACTGCATGCCTCCCTAGGCAGAGGAATTTTTTTTTTCCCCTCGGCCCCCTCTGCTCTCAGTACGAGTACCAGGACTCAATGTACTCGTACGAGGGATTGCCGTTCCCCTCATCCTATGTGATACTCCCAGGCCATGAGAACACCACGCAAGGACGAGCCCGTCGACGAGCTTTATGCATCCTGCATCGAGGCTTCCATCCATGGGTGGCATCCACGGATCTATTCCTGTCTGGCCCTGATGCTGCCGCTACTGCTGCCGTTGCCGCTGCCGCCGCCGCTCGATCCGCGAATCGCTCCGGGGCTAGCAGAATGACCATGGCTTGGCTTCTTTTCTTTTTTCTCCCATCCTTCTCGGAGTATCTGGTGTATGGCTATCTGCTCGAAGGTCTGAGCCCACGGAGCATTCCATACGGAGAATTACGAGTACGAGGGGCTTCGGGGCCTTTCTCGGACTCGATGAAAACGGTACTACCACCTTTTTCACTAGTCCTTGGGAGGAGAAAGCAAGGGGGAAACAAGAGAAAGATAGGGTTCGAGGGGGACAGAGAATGTTGCCGAAGTATGAGTAGTAGAAGAAGAAGACATTGGGGATGGCCTCGTATCTGCCATTATGCGTGTTGGCTCGGAGGAGGGCTACCTATGTACATATAGTATGGAGAAAATATACGGGTATTCTCATGTACTGGTACGAGTACAAGTCAGGCCCCTCTGCAAAGGATGCGGAATTGCTTTGAATGGATGCTTTCACGTGGAGGGAAGTCTAAGTGCTACCCGTACGGGTGGTCGTCCTCCCTTGCCAGTCCGACGACCACCCTTGCCAGTCCGATATCATCCTGGAGCACGAGGGGGCGCGGAGGGGGAGCTTCGAAGCTGCTATCAGACATGGAGTACTCCGCACCGTCTCGCAATGTCCGAGGCCGAGGCATCGGACGGGCTGTGTGCAGAGAGAGGCTCACGCCTCCTACCATGCGCAATCTCTCTTTATCTGGCGGTGTGCCGCTGCTGCTGCTGGTGCTTCATTATCTCTCGATGTTTCTGACTCGGCCATGCATAGGGGGAACGATAGAGAGAGAGAGAGGGGGGGAGATACGGCGTCGAGAGGGAGAGATATTGGGGAGAAGGGTGGGAAGGGGGGAGGGCGGAGGGGAGGGGGGGGGCACAGAATCTCTGCCAAGATATTCATGATATGACGGAAGTCGGACGATAGGATGTTATGTGCGAAGGGGGTCCAGATCGAGGCCGGCTCGGAAGAGTCGATACTATCTACGGGTACGGAGTTCGGATACATGTCCGGCGAAGGCAGCAGCATGCAATGCATGATCCGTGAATGAGGTGTTGTGCGGTCATCGAGGAGCTGTGCCCGGAGGTATTCAGTATGTACCTCATCCGCGATCCGTACTCGTACGAGTGCTCGGGTCGCGGAGACTTGTGTTTGTGCATGCCTGAGGGGAACCCTCGTGGAGTCTCGACATCTCCTCGGGCACCTCGGGCATTGAAGCTCAGAGCTGGGCGCGGCACGGACGAGGGAGGAGAAGGGAGGGCAGCTGGAGCTTGCGGTTCGGATGGAGTACAAGGACTACTAGATACCCTCGTGATGAGTAGTCGTACTCGTACGAGTAAGGGGCACAGCGCGGCTGCATCTCGACAGGGCACTGCAATCTCGAATCAGCAGCAATTTGCAGGACGACATCATGAGGAATGGATGTCAGGATACCTAGTACTCGTAACTGCAGGAAGACGAAGACGGCCAAGGGGAAACACACGGAGAGAAAGAGAGAGAGAGCGTGCGTGTGTGAGAGTCCGGAAAGGGTCGTGGTGAAGACTGCCGGGCCTGAGTGCATGCAAGCCCGCGATGAAAGCGTCCGAGGCGAGTCCACATGCCGGTGCCTGCGCCATGGCATTCGTCCGTCCCGCGCCTCTCTGGGCAACAAAGTTCATTGTGAACTCGTATTCTCAAGCCGACGGGAAATACTCCTTGAAACGCTTTCCTTGTCCGCCTCAATGGATTTTTCCTCGTTTCTTTTCTTTACCGTTTGAGCCAGGAGGCGAGGAGGCAGGCAGGGCAGAAGAAAGAAGAAAAAAACCGGCTTTGCAAGACCCGCCGTCCTCGAAGAGCATGAGCACGCATCGAGATCGAGGACTTGTACTCCGTACTAGGTACTCGTATGTATCAGCGGACGGGCAGTCTGTCACAGAGATTGCCACAGTGTCGTCGAGGACGGAGAAGAAATTTTCTTCTGTCGCCCCTCCCCCCTCTCCCCCTCCCCCCTCCCTCTTCTCTGCCCTGCATTCTGGCGATGCAGGATGCCCTCGGAGCACGGGGAGAGTCGAGACGCAGTCGTCTCGAAACGACCGTGGCGCAGATGCGCGCAGAGAGCCATGGATCACGACCCACATGATCGGAACCCCGAGCAGGAAAGACATGGTGCCAGAAGAGACAGGGCCTCGCAACAAGGATCCATTGCAGCAGCGGCAGCAGCTTGTGGTGGAGATGTGGCGATGGCGAATCGGCTGGGCCCTGTGCATGAGTACAAGTACATTGGAGGGCTCGCACCAGTGCGGGTGTTGGAGGAGGCAAGGCCAAAGTCGTTCGATCTCGTACTGGTACTCGTCCTCGTCCCGTGGATGTTGACTGGTGGAGAGAATGCTCTGAGATGAAGCCGAACCGAGTGCTCCGAGAGTGCCGAATGCATCGGCAGGCTCGATACTCCAGCCGTCCGCCCGACCGCCCGTCCGTCCGTCCTCCCGTCCACCCACCAGAGCCGAGATTCTGGAAGAGGCAAAGACAGGCACTCCCGCATCGAGGCGATGGATGACAGTTGGCGGAGGGAGGGCTCGGAGGTGAAGAGGGTAGGTAGGTGGGTGGTGGAGGAGGAGAGAGGAGGTCGCGCATATGGAATCATTCATGGACGAATTCATCAGATGCCACTTTGTTGTTTTGGTGCTGGGCGCATGAAACGGATGCGTCTGATTGGTCGGCCAGCCGGAGCCTCCCATTGGCTGAAAATGCCTTCCGCTGAGATGGCTCCGCGAAGAAGGTGCGATCTTGGAGACGTCGTTCTCTCCTTGTTTCTCTTGATTTTCTTCTTTGATCAGATATTTCTCTTGAGATCGATTCCTTCATGCATTTCGAGATCAATTTTCTTTCTCTCTCTCTTGCTTGATGCTCAAATCTGGGAGAATTCCGTGCCTGGAACCACCGACTCTCAAGTCATCCACATGGTCTCGACGCAGACACCATACAATTCCTCATCCCCTGCCGTCGTCGCCCCCCGGCGTCGCATGGCGCAAAGGGGGGCACCCGTAGGGAGAGCGTCCGCCTGCAGCCTAGGCCCGGATAGCATTCTCCTCCCAAGGTTCCAACCATCTACGGATCGCCTCTCCCCCCCCCCCTCCTTCGCGGCCGTTAGCCCCCTCTCTCTACGGACTGGTCCCCGTATACGGAGTACGGAGTATTGGGATCCAGATCCATCGACCATCTCCCTATTTCCTCCACAACGACACGATGACAGCCGAATGCGACTTGCCCGCTAGTCTTCTTCTGAAAGGATGCCGTCGCCTTTCCCCCCCCCCTCCCCCGGGGGGCCTCAGTGGTTCGGAGCACCAATAGTACGAGTACCAGTGCTCGTACTCCTTCCTCGATGCAACCATCCTCCTGGTCCTGGCCGCTCATGGCAACGGGCAGGGGGCCTCGGGTCGGGTGGCTTCACCCCAGGCCCTTCAGCCATCTTGCGCCTCGCTCTAGAAGGCCCCGTCGCTGCCCCTGGTCTTCTGACCGTCAGCACGCCCGCTGTTGTTCCACCCGCGGAGGGATCCTGGGATTCCAGCTCCAGCTTCAAGCCTGCAAGGCCCGTCCGCGCCCGCGTCCCGTTTCAGTGACCCCTCGTCCACTGGCACGTGTGCTCATCTATGGAGCGCGACGCAGCAGGACGGCACCGCAGGGTCCGGGACTTGTACTCGTACGAGTACCAAGAAGTCCTGCGTGCGATTGCAATTCTCCACGACACTGGCACGGGCACTGGCGACTCGGGCTCGTACCAGCACTCGTATTGTCTGGACGGTGCATACCTCTTCGAGGACGTGCTGGGGGGAGAGGCCCAGCAATCCCCTGCGCCGTCCCGGGGGGCGCCCGCATGCAGAGATGGGCGTCGAGGGCGAGGCGCTCGACAGCATTCCTGCGACCTGCCATGGCCAGCGCCCGTGCCGTCCACTACGAGAACGAGCCAGCACCACCTGATGCTCGTGCACGCTCACGGCCGGTGTCAGTACGGATTGACGTTCCAGGGAGCAAACGGCAGGCGAGTTTGCCCTCGGCTCCCTCTCGCTTCTTGATAGAGCCCGTCCTTGCGAAGCGCGAGGCATCCGGCCATGGTCTGGAAACCACTGGCATTCGTTGCACGAGCACCCCGTCCATTCGAGTCCTCGAACTCCCCCCTCCCCTCCCCTCCCCTCGCCCAGTGAAGCACTGTAGCCGTCATTGCAGTGAACGTTCCCAAACATCAACGTCAGAGACGGGCCACATTGTGAGAGTACAAGTACTCGTACAACTTAGTACTCCTACTACCTGTCGTACTGATCAACTGCGCGAGTACGGAGTACTCGGACTCGTACTCTCACTCTCTGCGGAGATGGTAGAGCCACTAACGCAGTCGAGCCCTCACACTGCCGGCCCCTCCCTCCAGCACCTTTTAGCCTGTCCTTGGTTGCCGGGAGGTGTGCGAGTCCATCAATCCAGCCATCCATCCATGGGGACGAGCCGTTACGCATGCAGTTCGTCTCGACTCGGCGCGCTCCGTGACATGTCCAGAATTTCTTAGTGCGCTTCCCACCTCTCTGGCCCCTCTCTCCCCCCCCCCCCTCCTCTTCCCTCCCGCGCCAGAGAAAAAAATAAGGACCAGGCGCCCTAAGAGGGGGGATTCGTGGTGCACTTCACCACAACAACCGCTCCCCCTCGCCCTTCAGTCTCTCTCTTTTCCGGCTCCTGCCTTCTCTCCACTCTCTCTTTCTCTCTCTCTCTCTCTCTCTCTCTCTTTCTTTCTTCACGCGCTGCCTCCACTATCTCTCTCTACCTCCACTTCCACCACTTCCACCTCCACTCCGCCTTCCTTCCACCCGTCCAGTCCTTCCTACACTCTCTAGTACTAGTACTGGTACGAGAACGGGGTACCCTGGACTCCGTACCATTTGCGGCTTCTGCCCTACCACGTTCAACGAGTACCCGTGCCAGCACGAGTACTCCGTAGTACAACCAGTACTACTCCGTACTACTCGTTCGCACTCTCGCTTCTGGTCTTGCTCTTCCTCTCCTCTCGTTGTTGTTTCCCTTCCCGTCGCCCTCGTTGACGAATATCGACGTCTTCATCCAGATTCCAGATTCCAGATTCCATCTTAGGCCGACCCTCCCATCTCCCCATCTACCCTCCTCCCCCACTCCTTCCTCCTCTCCTCCCGCCCCTCCTTCCGCCCCTCCGTCCCTCCCTCCGTCGTTCTTGCCCTCCGTCGTCCATCCCTCCCTCCCTCCTTCCCCGGACTCGCTTCTTGGCTTTATAGGCTGCATGTATCCTCCTCGCTCGCACTTGCCCTCTTCCCTGCCCTGACGGCAACCCCCACCCGGTCCACTCTTTCCACTCTTTCCTCTTTTCTCGCTGTTTCCTGTCTCCTCCTCCTCTCTTCTCTTTGTCATCTTCCTCTCCCTTCCTCTTCTTCTTCGAGATCTTTTTCTCCTCTTCTCCCGACCGTCCTCGCCGTCCTCGCCGTTCTCGCCGTCCTCATCGCCCCCCTGCCGGCTGTTTCTTCATCGTCAGCATCATCTTCTCCCCCTCAGCATCCTCAGCCGCCTCTTTGGCATCGTGGACCAACCATCCTCATCATTATCCATCCAGTCCCCCCGCTCGGGATTCATCCCCTCCCCTCACCACCCCCCTCCTACATCCACTCGGCCCAATGCCTCTTCGCCTCGATCTTCTCTCACTGCCAGCACCTACTCGTCGCACTCGTACTTCTTGTCGAACAGGCCGAATCGCAGACCCTGGAACCGCATTGCAGCCGCAATTTCTATTTTGAGTCATCCTCCAGCCACATCTGGAGCAACGGGTCATTTCGATTTCTCCCCTGCGATTACTAAGTTCCCAGCGTCGCCTGTCGTCTCACCACGACCACGTTCACGACCGACAGCATCTGTCGTTGATTCGTCGTTGCACCTTTCGACGCATCGTACTCCGTATCCATCTGCAAGATATCACCGGAACGGAGAGGACCTTGTTGATAGAATCGGCAGCCACAGAAGTCCGGGCCTGGCGTTTATCGGCGGGAGTGGCAGCAGAGGCACCGAGCGAAAGAGGTCCCCAGCATACTGTTGGATGCCCCCTTCGCGTCTCACGGCCAGTCCACCACGATACCTGTATCAGCACTGGTAAGACGTCATTAGCGACCCCCGGCCCCTGAGTGTCCGACCGCGAATCTCGGGTACGGGACCTGCCCGCCTAGACGTTGGCGTGCCTGTTGCGGCTCCTGCAATTCCTCCAATCTTAGCGTGGCCCTGGAAGGCAAGGGAAGGAAAAAAAACCGACCAGGGAAAGGGAGTGGGAAGTAAGGGTCGATAAGCAAGTCCAGCATTCGTCTTTTGCTCTGGACCATTGCCTTTCACCTTGTCTTCTCCACGACCTTCCGATCCTGAGTCCAAGAAACATTGTTTCAGCGCCGCCGCCGATCCTCGGTTGCGTCGCGCGCATCTTCGACATCCTGCAATGGCCGTGGTCATCTCCAACGAAGAGGACAGCTATTTCATGTCGGCGCCCTTGAAGCGCTCGTCTTCAAAATCGAGGCTCGCCGACCTCTCAGATTCCTTTCACCAGCCATACCGGGCCTTCTCCGACTCCGACAACTCCTCCGCGCCCTCCTCACCGTCTACCGCACACATTGAATCGGCAGATGCGTCCTATACCTCCATCGCCTCCAGCAGATTCTCCATCGCCTCGGATTATGAGACCGCGATAGCCATGGACGACTCCCACGACGGCCCCTTCAGCCTGCCCCCTTCCTTCGCGACCGAGAAACAGCTCTACCTCAACCCTCACAACCGGAGCGACGGCTCTCCAGAAAACCCCTTAAGCCCCCGCGCAGGACAGTCCGGTACTTTCTCCCCAAATGAGCAAGAAAGCTCCAACACATCGTCTGCTCCTGAAAGCCCCGAGGTCTCCGAGAAGGCCGAGGATGACACAGCCGTTGCCAACCGGCCCTCTCGCCAGGTCGACTATCTCTCTTATGAGTGGAATGAGGAGGACATTTGGTCATCATGGAGGTACATAACCTCCAAGCGCGGAGAGTTCCCGAACAGCGCGAGACTCGAAAACGCCTCTTGGAGGACCTGGATCAAGGCCAAGTATCAGCTTGGAACGGTTTCCCCTGAAACCCTGAACTGGTAAGCCTTCTCTTTTTGGGCGCGAGACTCGCGTGTGAAGTGGATCCTCCTCGCCGCCATATCTTCTTACAGTCTGACTCACTCGGGGATCTCTTTCTCTTAGGCTCAAGGACTGCGATGTGACGTGGTTGTATGGTCCCCTCCAGTCGAGAGCAGGCTCGCTCTTCGCCTCTCACACCGAGCCGACCAGCTCGACTCTGTCCAAGTCGGATTCCCTGACAAATCTCAAGAAGAAGCCTATTCTCAAGAAGAGGAGCATGTCGGAAATCATGCTTCAACGATCTCTCTCAACGGCCTCTCTCTTGAAGCAGGCCACCGCAGCAGTGCACGCTCAGGAATCTACAAAGGTCCTGCGTCCGAGTCTGACGCGCTCCAATACGGATTATACTTCTCTGACCTTCTCCCCTAGACGAGGAAGCCAGGAGAGCAGCACCTGGGCGGCTTCTACGGATTCTTCAAGTATCACATCTCCTTCGGCGGAACGGAAGCACATTCATTTCAACGAGCAGGTGGAACAGTGCATCGCTGTCGATGTTAAGGGCGACGACGACGACGATTTTACCTTCGATCCGTTTGGCGACGAAAGCGACTCTGACGATGGTGTCATGATGAAGAGGATCGTTTCCAAGCGACGGCCCCTCTCGAGAAGGCGACACAAGAAGGCCAGCACCGCGGACGGCAAGATCATTGCCATGCTTCCCTCGACGACTCTCAAGTATAACAAGGAGGCGCAGGAGCTCCAAGACAGCGCCATGAGGCACGGAAACGGCAGCTGCTCCGAGAGCTCCATCTCCCCCTCATCGTCTCAGGAGACACTCTGTCCCGCCAAAAAAACATCCAGGTTCTTCTTCCTTGATGAGGACGATGACAACGCCGATAGGGTAGCTCAGCTCCCCAAATCAGGAAAGAGGACAACAAATAACGGTTCTAGCAGTTTGCATCGCTCAAGCTCGACCGGCAGTCTCTTTGACGAACCCACGGGAATGCATCGGACCCCTTCCGGCATGTTCATGCCGTACACCGATCCGGACCCGGCCGCGGGAGACGGCCTATTTGGTCGTGTCATCGATACTGTCAACACCGCCCGAGACATCGCACATGTAATCTGGAATGTAGGGTGGCGGAAATAGGTGCCCCGGCTTTTGGAGTCCGCAACCGCCACTTCGCCAAGGACATCCGATGTCAGATTGACCCCCCCCAAAAGCGGTCGGGGAAAGCTTCGTCGAAATCTATTCCGCATCACTCGACCCAATCAAACACCGATGAAGAAGCCGCTTCCGATCCCAGGGCAGCTAGGCAGCACTCAGCGTGTTTACACGTCAAGGGGCATAATTGGATGTTCCTGCGCCTCAGGGTTGGTGACCCCTACGATCTTCAACTCATCGCCTGGAGGACAATCTTGGAGAATCTGAGTTGTCTGTGGGCCTTGGCTGCCCTCTCCCTCTTTTCTCGTTTTTGGTTTCTTGTTCTTTTCTTTTCCACTCTTCGCATTCACGCGCCGCATACGCTGGCTTCGTGTCAGCCGTCGCCCCTTTGCATCTTCCTCTCCACATGCTTATACCCATCTCGTTTTTTATTTGTTCTGTTGCAGGCCGCAGTAACGGCTAGAGAAATCTGAATCTTTGATACAGAAGAGAACTACAGAGGGCGAAGCCATTTCAGCCCATTTACAAGTGTGCCTTTTCTTCCTTTCTTTCTTTCTTTCATTCTTTCTTTCTCCCTTCTCTCTATTTCCATCTCTTTCTCTCTCTTGCCGATTTTCGGCTCGTTGGTTGTTTGCCTCGGCATAGGTCTGGTTTGTCATCTCGGTTCATCAAAAAGCAGGCTCTGGGAGCGGGATTCGGAAATGGGTACTGGAAATGGATCACGGGAACGGGCATGGAGGGGGCGCATGGGTCACGGATAATAAAGAAAGGACATGGGCACAGTACCTGCATGGATCGATGGGGAAGACATCTGCGAGCGCCCTGGGCTTTCGATGGCCTGTGATGACGAACTTGCCAGGGTCGACGGGCGGAGTTCTCCGCGTGGGCGGTCACAAGGCGCGGGAATGCCCATAGTTTTGCTCGAGTAGATAGATCTTCCCCCAATCGACTTTCTGCGTACTCGTACAGATCAACATCTCGGCCGCGTTCGCAAATCTTGCATTTCCCCTCCTCTGCCATTGCCGTCCTCGGCTTGGCTCGTCGGGAGTTCTGAAAGTGGATGCTATTCCATTACGCATTGCGGGCGTCCACATGCACGATTGCAGAATGACTGACGAGTACGGAGCACGAGGATCAAATGCGGAGCCTCGATAATCCGCCGTATCAGTCCAGACCTGCGCGCTCATCAGCGAACGCCCTTCTGGACGTGCGACTGGTCCAATGGAGCGTTCGCAGGATGACGCCGTGGCCGGGTCAGACGACGATGATACTCGGGCAGGGGTTTCTGACTGGCTGAAAAAAGGGGACGACGACGACGACGACGACATGCGCGGGAGTGCTCGTAATCGTAGGACGTTGTCGTGGGGGATGAGTCAGCCTACTTACCCCGTAGTCCAGGAATCTTATGGAGCTGGAGGTGCTAATGCGTGGGGGATGACGCTGACAGGGCAGGGGGGGGGGGGGACTGGGGAAGATGAGGGAAGATGATGGA